>BSBK01003601.1:1882500-2027500 GCA_027943335.1 Chamaecyparis obtusa
TGTAATAGTAAAATTTTCTTACTTGTTCTATTTCTCATTTAGTTTTGTACCTATTTTGAGGATAAATCTTGATATATGAACATATTGATTAATGATGAAATCTTGCACAAATTTGGGCTCATTCCCTTAGTCTTTTACCCATCAATAAATTACTCTACCTTCACATTATCCATACATATTCTTTATCCATGCCCCTACCCCTATATAGTCATTAGCCACCATCATTTGACCATTTTCCTAGACCTAGGGTTATTTCTATATTCAAGAGGTGGACCAAATGGTTGTTCAACCCCATAATTCTAGACTTAGATCTTTCCTTTTACGAAATGGAAAGTTAAAATTGGCAACTAACTCTCGTCATCTCCTTACCTTGAGCTATCTAAGTTTATGCTTCTTGAAACTCAATGTTCTAGAATTTAACATTCAAATAATATTTAATTACATTGATTAAACAGTGTCTCAACTCTAAAACATCCTCTATCATTGTAGAGCATTGATGAAGGAGTCAATAAAATGCTTAAAGGGTCATTATAGGCCCTTACCTCTTAGCCTGGAATATTATACATGTTTTTAAGTTGGTTGACCTAGGATAACTTATTTCCTTGCAATGAAATGAAAATAATTCCAAGGTAACTTTTTATTTACAATTGATCCTATGAATAGAAAAAGGAGTAGATATGATAAATATTTATTATTTGAATAAAGGAGCATATTATATAATTGTGCATAGTATATAAGTATATGTTTCATAAAATTTGATGTTTTTAGATAGTTTTTAAATATCTTTAATTGCATTCATTTGAAAATATCTCATCTCTCAGACATCCTTTCTAATTCTACATTGGTTGAACTAGGAGAACTTGTCTCCTTTTCATGATATGACAACCATTCCAAGGTATTTATATATACTAGTAATCCTATGACTAGCAAAAGAAGCAGAGAATACAAATATCTATTGTTTGAATAGAGAAGCATACCATATAATTTTGCAAGGTCAATTCTTGAGCCAATATATTAATCTTCAATGGTAGACTTGATCAAGACTACTATACTTGAGCCCAAACAAAGCACAAGATTAGTCTATAGCTCAAAAGATTTATTTAAAAGAGAGATTGTGCTTTTAAAGAAAGACATAAAGTAATAAGACTCTTCTCCAAAAATATTATTTGTTTCAATCATAAAACTATGCTCACCACTCATTTCCAAAAATAATTTTTACAAATTATAGAAATAAACAAAGTAGGAAAGCTTGTATTCCTTTTAGTGTAATAATAATAATAAAAGCTTTGAACTAAGTTAACAAAGTAGGAAAGCTTATATTCCTTTAGGTATGATAATAAAAAAAAGCTTTTGAAAAAGATATATATTATCAATTGGATTCCTCCATTTGTTAAACCCTAATTCTGGTGGACGTAATGAGTTGGCATGTGTACAACTTGGGTGCAAGAGCAAGATGGACATTTATTTTCATACCAATATCGTTCTAGATAACAGAATCACACAAAATTTGCAGATAACAAACAAACAAACAGCATTAATTTTGTGGGCAAGCGAGGTGTGAGCTTACCAAGCCCAACAATGTTCACACCACTTAGAAAACTCTTTCTCCTCCTACTTCTCTATAAATAGAGAGTTACTACTTGCACATTGAGATCACCATTGCATTCTCTCATTCAGGAATCAAAGAAGTTTGAGAAAGGAAGAATATAAATAATGGCAGGAAGTGGTGAGAAGATCAAGAGCATCACTGCAGTGATGATAACAGTGATGATGATGATGATGGTGGTGGGAGTGAGAGCTGCAGGAGGAAATGAGTGTGGAATGGCAACCCAGCAGATAGCATCATGTTTGAACTATCTGACCAGTGGAGAGCCGGTGCCTGAAATGAACAGTCTTTGTTGCAGAGGAGTCGCCACCTTATATGCACATGCCACAACTACTCCCCTTGTACAGAGAGTCTGCAACTGTTTCAAGACTGAAGCCATTAACTATCATCTCAATGATCAGGCTCTCCAAAATCTCGCTCCCACCTGTGGTGTTGATCTTAGCTTCACAATTTCCAGTGACATTGATTGTTCCACGTAAGTTTTCTTTCTTTCTAATTTCATGGAGATTGTGAAAGAAATTTGTTGATTAAAAGGATTTTGGAGTGTGATTTCAAATGTGGGTTTTGTTTTACTTCTATGATAATGGATTCTTTCATGGAAATGGTAGAAGGTATTTGTTGATAAAAGGGATTGTGAGTGTGACATGAAATGTGGGGTTTCTTTGTATGAAAGAAATTTGTTGAAAAAAGGATTTGGGAGTGATCTGAAATGTGGGTATTCTGATTTTTTTTAATGTTATTCCTGCAGGATCCATGTCTGAGGGGATACAGTACTTGATTGAGCAGCATCTCCATTTGAAATACAGCACTTCTTCAGCCATCAATTGGCCTGGCTTCTCTATGTTTTTATTTCACTTTTTTAATGTTCTCGCTGTCATTCTCCCACCTGAATAAACTTGGGAGCTCTTGATCAATAATATAATAAAAGCCCTTAAAAGAGGCTGACTTTATATTTAAATGAGCCTATTTGTTTTGAAATAGTATTTTGAATATATATTATTTTGAAAATTAAGTAATGCAATATTTATAGACAATTTTTAAATCATATTTTTATTTTTAACATCCTATGAAGGAATACAAATATCTTTTATACAAATATATAGGTTAGTCAATTGTTTCATGAAGAAAACTAATATAATTATTTAAAATGCATTTATATAGATATTAGTTGAAATTATTATATTTATTTCAAAGTTAAATTATTTTATTTTAAGTTATAGTTGCTACATACAAAGATAATAAGTTCTATTCTATTTACAATATTTTTTATTCAAATTTTAAAAATTTGATTATTTTTTTTAATTTTTTAAGAAATATGTATTTAGAAAATATTAAGTGTATAATTAATATTATTATTTTGACATGTAAGTTTGATTCTATTAGACCATTGCACTCCACCCTTTATTGCTATTGTAGCTTGTTGCAATTGTAGAATGCCTATCAACTTTAATGATCATTAAATTCTTTATATATTTGAGATAGTAATAATAATCAATGTGCTAATAAATGTTAAGGAATATTAGATCAAAAGATTAATATATATTACTTTTAATATATGATGTTGTAGAATACAATTGCCTTGGTGATTGATTGATTCTACAAATATATATATATATATATATATAATCTGTAAGGTCATGACCATACATGGTGGTTGTCATGTAGGGTCATGACTCTACATTAAATTATGATCAATCAATGTTAAATACGAAACAATGTTAATTATGAAATAGTGTATTAACATATGCAACGTTTCATAACCAAGAATTATACTTAGACTACACGATAATATCATGTTTTGTAATATAGTTACAAACGCACGATAGTTATCGTGGCTATAACTATATTATAGTCCACAATATATATCGTGCACTGTAATGCAGTGAATATACCAACAGCCTGCAGTAACATGCATTCGCTAGGTTTATTTAATATTCCTTTTTACATACTTAAACCAGAATGAAGCTATCTTTCAACACTCCCTCTTGGTTAGAGAGGGTTTAAGATGTGTTGAGGAAGGTCATAGTATTTAATGATTACCGACACAATTTGGGACAACATATATAGAAGTCTTAATCATTTATACTTAGACATTCCAATATCATGATATCCGACACAATCCAGGACTACCAATTAAGGTGTCAATCATGATATATAAGTTATTACAACATCAAGATAACTGGCACAATCTAGGACAACCCGTTAAGGCATCAATCTTGAAAAATGCAGTAATAACATCTCAAAATCAAGATATCCGGCACAATCCAGGACAACCCGTTAAGGTGTCAATCTTTAAATTTGGTCAATTATTGTCAAGATCATCACCTTTTAATAGTAACCTCAATAGAAGATCATCATCTTCTTGAACACAATGAAATATTTCAAAAATAACTTTATTTATTTATATATTCATGAATACAAAGTACAAAAGTAAGGATCTTATCCCAACAAGTTTATAGTATAGTCATACCAATTTTTCTCCTGAAGTAATCTATCTTCAGTTTTGTAAGAGGTTTGGTAAATATGTCAGCATTCTGTTCCTTGGTGCTGATATATACTAGTTTGATGATATTCCTGTCAACCATATCTCTAATGTAATGGTAAGGAATCTCTATATGTTTTGATCTATTATGGAAAACTAGATTTATAGAGAACTTTATGCAACTTTGGTTATTACAATGGATAATGGTAGGTACCAGTGGTTTTCCAAATAGATCAAATAGTAGTTTTCTTAACTAGATTGCTTCTCTTGCTCCCATAGAGGCAGCCATGTATTAAACTTCAGTGGAACTATTATACACTAAGTTTGCACCCTTTTTTCAAGCTCTCATAGTCTTGATAACTTAGTATAACATGGGAATCATCTCCAGGTTGTGGGACCTATGCTAACTAAGATGAGACCTCCACTTTCTAGGCTCACTCCTCTTAGATAATCACCTTAATTTTCTTCTAGACATGAAAAGTAAAACTTGAGGGGAAAAGGGATAGAAGGAATGCTTGAAAGGGAAATGACTTGAAAGAAAACTACCTACTAGGTGATACACCAAAATGAAGGGTTTGAATCTCAGTATAGAGGATGAAAATAATGAACAACTCAGATTTAGGAGATCACAACTCACTAAATAGGCCTGCATAAATATTTCATAGAAGGGTCTGCAATAGAAAAGAGACTATTTAGGGAAAGAGAGAGAGCTTTCACAAACAATAGTATTCCTAAAAGTTTAGACACAATCTACAACCTACAAACAAACATTCACCTCTGCAACTCAGCATAGGAATGAGACAAGATTGTTAAGAGGTTGAGGTATACCCACAAAAGCATTCACATCAAATCATCCACAATAACACACAATAATTGCAGAAAGAGAGAGGGATTAGGAACCCTGAGATATCACTCAAAACATACATATACTTCGATTCAATAAGAGATAATTCAGGAAAGGAAGCATAGGGACATGAAGAATTGTCACAAAATACCTTTGCAATATCTGAAGCATCAATGGGAGATTACAGAATGTAGAAAACCAGAGGGCAGAAAAATTCCACAGATAGCCTTCTAAGAAAGAGACCTGCTTCTTTACAAAATGTGAACTATTAGCTCTAAAAGCTCTCAAAAAAAAAATATACATCTCTTCTAATACAGGCAGGAGAAAAAGTCAATTAGGGTTACATAAATTTCCATATAATAATCACAACCCTAATTCTGTCAAGTCTAATCATAAATGTATCTCTGAAAATATCTCAACCGATCAGATATGTCTTTGCATGTCCATCCCCATACTGAAATTGCTGGCAGATAAAAGACCTTGATCCAACTACTTCTTTGCAAGTCGGGCCTGCCATAACTATCAAATCCGGTACTCTCAAAAGGAGAATCCACCAAGAACAGCTGCCCAGATCTTTTCCTCACCTTTTCAACTACAACCGCCCTTGAAAACATAAATTTGAGCTACCCACACTTGCAAACGTTCCCTACAGAAACAACAAAAGGGAACCCATGAAAGATACTGCAACCCTTCTTTGAAAAAAGTCAAAGGCCACATCACCAGTCGGAACCAATGAGAAAAGACCACCTCAGCGCTACCGACACCTCAAAAGTCAAAAGAATCTGGTCCTTGCATCGAACGGTGGTCGCATGATCGCATGGGATCGGAAGATCCCATGAGATCATGCGACCACCATTGATCTTGGATCAATTGGCACCTCTACAGATTCTCTGACCATCAAACCCACCGAAAGCCCTATCATCACCCAGTCGGCCACTATAATATGAACACATCACCACCTGAGGACCCACTACCGAAAGCCTTACTATGAAGAGAAATTGACGGTTGTCATATGATCGCAAGGAATATTCCTGCCCCTTGTGATCATGCGACCACCGTTGGATTAGAAGGAAGGGAAACCCACTGACCTGCTTCCACATCACAGCCTCGACCAATCAAAAGCATATCCCTCAGACTATGTGATAGTGGACCCACTGACATGAAGCGTTGACAACTGATAATGAAGAAAGGGCCCGCCCAGACAGGTGTTACCCTATCGCATGATCGCATGGGCTCAGAAAATTCTATGTGAACATGTGACCACCACAAGTTTAAAGGGGAAGTCACCTTAGAAAGTATCATCGGGAAGACCTAGGTTCTAAAGGAAATATTAAAAAGGGACCCCACTCGATGACCTAGTGGTAACACATGAAGGTGGTCATTCTTAATAAAGCACATGCATTTTAAGTGGCTAAGTGGTAGAAAAGGTAATGAAAGATTAGAACAGGACCAAGGGTTTGCTAGGTTTTTTTGGGGGTAACGGCTATATTTATGAATTTTTTTGAATTGCAGACCAGGAGATAGAAAGAATTGCAAAGGCCAAGAAACAAGACATAAATTCATGAAAATTTCAGGGATGCTTGGCAAGATAAAATTGCAAACTTTGGAATAGGATTTAGCCAAATTTGTATAAGACAGGAAAATTTGGGTAACATTTTGGCGATTTCTGCTGGATGTTAGCCTACTAGACATTGAAACCAGTGGCCTTAATGTAATCCATTGGGCATGGGACCAACATTTGAGCACAAGAAACCTTCACAAAGAGACAGACCTGGAACTAGAGGGACAGAACTATGCACAAGCACTTATTGGAAAATAGGGAAACTAACCAAGAAATAGAAAATAGGGAAACTAACCTAACCTAAACTAGCCAGTACTTAACACTGGTCAAACAAAACCATTTATTATTTGTGAAAAATAACTTCCCATCCTTCTCATATTACAATAATCCACATGTCTCTGGAAAGCTATTAAAAGATAAATATAGGAGATATCCAGAATCACCTGCTTGACAAGGATTTTACTCACTTGGTCAAGCTAATTGTAGGCACTATCATTCTGAGGAGAAACAGTAAGTAGCAATAAGACCCTACTTACTTGGTCAATGGGGACAACAAGCTGGTTTGTTTCATTCTCAGCCTCAGCTTCTGGTGGAATATCATATTGGGATGCTAGCATAATTTGTACTCCTTTGATAGCCTCCATCCTGGCCAAATGCCTGATAGGGCAGCCATGAGAGATGTTGGACCTGGAACTCTCCTTGATAAACTCAAGCTCCTAAGAGATTACTTTAGTCTAATTTTTTTCTTCATCGTGTTGGCTAGAAATAATCTCCTCCTACAACTTGTAGGTACCTTCTGGGAGAGCGGGCTTGTCATCCAGATGCAGACAAAAATGTTCCATCTTGTCCCAAAATTGATCTTCTTCTTCTTCTTCTGGATTCTCTTGGAGGAGAAGTATACCATTGTCAACACAATTATCGTGATTTGCTAAAAACTCATTTGTCTTGACTTGTTCAGAGAGAATCTCCTTGACATCAGCAATCTTCTACTCAATGATCTCCTTTTCTTCTTCGAGCTGAGAACATTTCTCAATCTACATCTGATAGCTTCTTTTATATGTTTCAGTTGTAGAAGCTAGGAATCCTATATTTTGCTTGAGATCCTACAGCTCTCTCTCATGAAACTCCTCATGAGCTCTCTTCTCCTTTTCTTTCTCAATCTGAAATTCATTGCCTCCATCAAACATGGCCTCTATCAAAATCCTTTGGTCTTGAACCATCTTTTCACAATTATTCTTATGAACTTCCAATTATTCATAGGCATCCCTCTGAGCTGCTAATGTTCTTTGAAAATCCTCCTCTTTTTCAGCTATAGCAGCACTAACCTTAATCAAGTCTTCCTTGTAAACTTTGTTCAGCATTGCTAGATTACTTGCAAGGGCTGCTTGACTTTTTTTCTATCCTACAATGATTTCTTCACACTGCTTCCATCTAGCATCAAACTACTCCTTTGCTTGTGTCCGCATCTTCCTTTTCTATGTTTCCAACACCTCTTGATAAAACTTCTTTTGTGCTTCCAACCCTTCAGCAAGCTTGGCCTCATTCCTCTTGTATTGCTCTACCAGATACCTCCTATAACCTTGTTCCTGCTGAGCCAAAGCTTGTTGTTGTTGGATCTGGGCATGATAAGCATGCTCTTTCAAGGAAAGCATCTCTTTTTGAGGTTGCTGATATGTGTATTGATGCTGCCATGATACTGGAAGTTGGGTGGGTGGGGAGTAAGCATGAGGTGTATGTTGCTCCATTGTTGCAACTGGATAGTCCTGAATGAAATTAGAAGTACAACTACTCTGACAAAGCTGACCTCCATGAAATGAAGGGATGTCCTCATGAAAAGAAGGATGTTAATCCATCTTAGGTACTGAATCTACTTACAACCAGTAAATGTGAATTCAGAGTCACCAGATATGCAAAACAATGACCTCTCAAAGGTCTACAACCTGCTGGAATCATATCAGAACCAGCAATAACTATGAAAACCATGACCTCTTGGTCCCACCGGGTGTGCCAGAATTGTTATACACTAAGTTTGCACCCTTTTTTCAAGCTCTCATAGTCTTGATAACTTAGTATAACATGGGAATCATCTCCAGGTTGTGGGACCTATGCTAACTAAGATGAGACCTCTAGGTTCTAGGCTCGTTCCTCTTGGATAATCACCTTAATTTTCTTCTAGACATGAAAAGTAAATCTTGAGGAGAAAAGGGATAGAAGGAATGCTTGAAAGGGAAATGACTTGAAAGCAAACTACCTACTAGGTGATACACCAAAATGAAGGGTTTGAATCTCAGTATAGAGAATGAAAATAATGAACAACTCGGGTCTAGGAGATCACAACTCACTAAATAGGCCTACATAAATATTTCATAGAAGGGTCTGCAATAGAAAAGAGACTATTCAGGGAAAGAGAGAGAGCTTTCACAAACAATAGTATTCCTAAAAGTTTAGACACAATCTACAACCTGCAGACAAACATTCACCTTTGCAACTCGGCATAGGAATGAGACAAGATTGTTAAGGGGTTGAGGTATACCCACAAAAGCATTCACATCAAATCATCCACAATAACACAATAATTGCAGAAAGAGAGAGGGATTAGGAACCTTGAGATATCACTCAAAACATACATATACTTTGATTCAATAAGAGATAATTCAGGCAAGGAAGCATAGGGACATATGAAGAATTGTCACAAAATACCTCTACAATATCTGAAGCATCAATGGGAGATTATAGAATGTAGAAAACCAAAGGGCAAAAAAATGCCACAGATAGCCTTCTAAGAAAGAGACCTTCTTTACAAAATGTGAACTCTTAGCTCTAAAATCTCTCAAAAAACAATATATACATCTCTTCTAATACATGCAGGAGAAAACGTCAATTAGGGTTACATAAATTTCCATATAATAATCACAACCCTAATTCTGTCAACTCTAATCATAAATGTATCTCTGAAAATATCTCAATCGATCAGATATGTCTTTGCGTGTCCATCCCTATACTGAAATTGTTGGCAGACAAAAGACCTTGATCCAACTACTTCTCTGCAAGTCGAGCCTACCATAACTATCAAATTTGGTGCTCTCAGAAGGAGAATCCACCAAGAATAGCTACCCAGATCTTTTCCTCACCTTTTCAACTGCAACCGCCCCTGAAAACATAAATTTGAGTTACCCGCACTTGCAAACGTTCCCTATAGAAACAACAAAAGGGAACCCGCGAAAGATACTGCAACCCTTCTTTGAAAAAAGTCAAAGGCCACATCACCAGTCAGAACTAATGAGAAAAGACCACCTAAGCATGACTGACACCTCAGAAGTCAAAAGAATCCAGCCCTTGCATCGAACGGTGGTCACATGATCGCATGGGATCGGAAGATCCCATGAGATCATGCGACCACTGTTGATCTTGGATCAATTGGCACCTCTACAGATTCTATGACCATCGAACCCACTGAAAGCCTTTTCATCACCTAGCCAGCCACTAAAATATGAACACATCACCACCCGAGGACCCACTATCAGAAGCCTTACTATGAAGTGAAATCGATGGTTGTCATATGATCACAAGGAATATTCCTGCCCCTTGTGATCATGCAACCACCGTTGGATTAGAAGGAAGGGAAACCCATTGGGCCCGCCACTAACCTACTTCGACATCACAGCATTGATCAATCAGAAGCATATCCCTTAGAATATGTGGTAGTGGACCCACTGACATGAAGTGTTGATAGCTGAGAATGAAGAAAGGGCCCACCCAGATAGGTGTCACCTTGTCACATGATCGCATGGGCTCAAAAGATTCCATGTGAATATGTGACCACCACAAGTTTAAAGGGGAAGTCACCTTAGAAAGTATCACTGGGAAGACCTAGGTTCTAAAGGAAATATTAAAAAGGGACCCCGCTCGATGACCTAGTGGTAACACATGAAGGTGGTCATTCTTAATAAAGCATTGTATGTGTTTTAAGTGGCTAAGTGGTAGAAAAGGTAACGAAAGATTAGAATAGGACCAAGGGTTTGCTAGGGTTTTTTGGGGGTAACAGCTATATTTATGAATTTTTTTGAATTGCAGACTAGGAGATAGAAAGAATTGCAGAGGCCAGGAAACAAGACATAAATTCATGAAAATTTTAGGGATGCTCAGCAAGATAAAATTGCAGACTTTGGAATAGGATTTAGCCAAATTTGTATAAGATAGGAAAATTTGGGTAACAGGAACTTTGAGCAACAGCTGATTATTTTCTACTGAACCAAGATATCATCGCAGAGCCTAAACTGAAACAACATCCTATGGTGCTTTTGTGATCTATTGAACTACCTGCCCAATCTAAATCGGAATAGCCTTAAAGTTTGATCTCAACTTTTTAATATTTCAAGCCAAGTCCAATGGTCCCTCGTAAATATCTTAGAATATGCTTAGCGGCCATCATATGTATTTGCTTAGGTTCACACATGAAGTGACTTAGCACATTTGTTGCATAGAAAATGTCAGGACGTGTGTTTACTAGGTACAAAAGGGATCCAACAATTTGTCTATAGGTTGATGGATCTGTAGGTTCAGAATCTTCAACTTCACTTTTTAGCTTGTGTAGATTTTTTTCCATTGGGGTAGCCAGTGGTTTACAATCCATCATACCAAATCTAGTAAGGATGTCAATAGTGTACTTTCCTTGATTCAAGAAAATTTGATCTTCCTTTTGCCAAATTTCTAGACCTAGGAAGTAGTGTAGTAGGCCCATATCCTTCATATCAAACTCAGCTACTAGGTCTTGTTTGCATTTTGTAATAAGGTGATCTTCTCCTGTTATAAGTAAGTCATCAACATATAGAACTAGAATTATCATCTCATTATTTACTACCTTGAAGTAAATTTTAGGGTCTGCTATGTTCTTGGCATACCCTAGTTTGGAGAGATAACTGTCTATTCTTTCATACCAAGCTCTAGGGCCTTGTTTAAGACCATAAAGAGCTTTCTTTAACTTACATGCATAGTGATTTTTGTCATTTGTAATAAATCCTTCTGGTTTCTCTATGTAGACTTCTTCCTCAATTCTCCCATTCAGAAAAGTTGTCTTGACATCCATTTGGTGTACTTTCCATCCTTTAGATGTTGCAATTGCAAGGATGGTTCTTACATAAGTGTAACAGGCTATAGGAGCAAAGGTTTCCTCATAGTCAATTCTAGCCTTTTGTGAGAATCCTCTGGTAACGAACTAGGCTTTATGTTTTTTGATACTCCCATCTAAAGCATATTTTATCTTGAATAACCATTTTGAGGAAACTACTTATTTGTTTTTGGGTTTGGGTACAATGTCCCAAACATCATTTTTCATAATAGACTGATACTCTTCAATCATGGCTTCTCTCCAAGCTTGTTTTGATAGGGCTTTTTCAACATTTTCAGGTTTGGATTCTACAAGCTCAGTTAGAAGGGAAGCATAACATTTTTGTGTTCTTGTTCTCTTGTTCTCCCTGGATATTTGATCTGGCTCTATATTATTTTCTTCAAACATCTTCCTTTCCCATAAAGGTCTTTTGATGCTATTTGATGTTACATTATTTTCATCATTATGGATTGTAGGTTCCATATTTAAGGATGTAAGCTCAACATTTGAAAATGTAGGTTCAGTCTCTATTGTTAGATTCTCCCTCTCATTCTCAGTCGTAAGGTCCTTATCTAGTTTTGTTAATGAATTATCCTCAGTAGTTGTGGATATGCAATTTTCTTCAAACTTTACATCTCTTTTGATCTCTACTAATCTCTGGCTAGGAATGTAAATTTGATATCCCTTAGTATCTTCACTATATCCTATGAATATACCTTTCTTTCCAGAAGGTTCTAATTCAGTTCTCATCTTTTTTGGAACATGTATGTAAACAGGACAACCAAACACTCTTAGATGACTTAGGTCTAGTTTGTTCCCCGTAAACACTTCTTCTAGTGTGGTATTTTCTAAAATGGCATGACGACATCTGTTTTGTATGTATAATGTTGTGTTTGCTGCTTCGGCCCAAAAAGAGATGTGAATATTTTGATCATGCATCATGGCTTTTGTTGCTTCGATGATGGTTTTGTTCTTTCTTTCTACTACCCCGTTCTGTTGAGGATTATATGGTACAGTATACTCCCTCTTAATCCCAAGAGATTTGCAAAATTCTTTGAAACTATCAGAGGTATATTCACCTCCATTGTTAGACCTTAGAGTTTTAATTTTCTTGCCAGTTTGATTTTCAACAAGTGCTTTGTATTCTTTGAATTTAGATAAGACTTCATTTGATTCTTTCAGTTTTAAAAAGTATATTGAAGTTCTTCTAGAGTAGTCATCAACAAAGATTACATAGTATAGTGCTCCTGACAAGGAGTGTGTGGACATAGGACCACATAGATCTGTGTGTATAAGTTCTAATACATTTTTTGATTTGTGCTCACTTGTAGGAAAAGATCCTTTTGTGTTCTTTCCTAAGGCACATCATTTGCAGATACCTGAGTGTTCAGATTTAAGATGAGGTATCCCTAGTGTAACTTTTCTTAGGGTTGGAAGAGCACTATATCTAATATGGCCTAGCCTTTTATGCCATATCTCATTATTGTTTTGAACTTCATGGCTTAAGGAAATTTTTTGTTCACCACATAATTTATATAGACTTCCTTCCCTAGACCCTGTGTTGATAGCATTTTTATATTTGAGTTTTTAGTCCCGAGAAGAAATTTATCTTCATTAAAAGTGACTCTATATCCTTGATCTACAAGTCCAGAAATGGAGATTAAGTTCCTTTTTATTCTAGGTACATATAGTACTTCTTTTAACTGTAGGATCACTCCTCTTATCTTGATTGAACAAGTCCCAATTCCTTTCACGGGATAAGTAGAGTTGTCACCAATAGTAACTTCTTCTAAGGAGTCTCCTTTGAATGTTTCAAAATGATCCCTAAATCCAGTTATATGTCTTGAAGCTCCACTATCAATTATCCATGTACTCTTGTTTGAGTTTAGTTCACTAGACAAGGCTAAGAAGAATAGAGGATTTTCTACTTCCTTGACTTCAGCTAGTGATGCTTGTATTTTCTTTCTTTCAGGACAATATTTGTGAATATGTCTGTATTTCTCACATTTGTGGCACTGTTCCCTTGAAAGGTCTTTTTTATTGAAGATTTTAGTATTTCTTTTCCTTTTTGAAAAAAATTTCTTTTTGTTTGTTGTGTGTAGGGCCATAACTTCTTTTTCTTTGCTAGTTACTATCCCTCTTGATATTAATCTTGATTCTTCTTGAGTGCAATCATTTTTTAGTTGTTCAAATTTTGGTAATGGAGGTCTTGCACTTATGCATTGAATGAAAGATTCTCAGGATTTAGGTAGTCCTCTTAGAGCAATTAAGGATAGTTCAAGATCATCCATCTTATTTCCAATAGTAAAGAGTTGATCTCTTAATTCTGATATTCTTTGGAAATAGGAGGTGATTGTTTCACCCTTGTTCATTTTCAAATTCATAAGTTGTTGTTTTAGGGTCAATAATCTACTAGCATTATTGATTTCAAATGTGTCTTGAATTGTTTTGAATATTTCAAATGTAGTTGTTAATCTAGAAATGCTTGGAAGTATAGAATCTTTGACAAAGTCAATGATCAATTTCCTGGCTTTGTTGTTACATCTTTTCGAAGTAGATTTTTCTTCTTCATCTTCAGGTATGATAGGTTCTTTCTCTATGTAATCCTCTAATTCAAGTTCTAGAAGTAAGGAAGTAATTCTAGTTTACCAAGATAGAAAATTTGATGCTCCCTCAAGTCTATCTTCCATTCTCATACTGTGGGCCATTTCCTTTTGAAATTGTAATAAACAAATAAAATTTTATTATACTTATATGAAATATCAAAAATATAATTAATGAATAATATAATATATCTTCTTTAATAACTTGGCTCTGATACCATGTTAAGGAATATTAGATCAGAAGATTAATATATATTACTTTTAATATATGATGTTATAGAATACAATTTCCTTGGTGATTGATTGATTCTACAAATATATTTCCATATATATATAATCTGTAAGGTCATGACCATACATGGCAGTTTCCATGTAGGGTCATGACTCTGCATTAAATTATGATCAGTCAATGTTAAATATGAAACAGCATTAATTATGAAATAGTGTATTAACATATGCAACATTTCACAACCAAGAATTATACTCAGACTACATGATAATATCATGTTTTGTAATATAGTTACAAATGCACGATAGTTATCCTGGTTGTAACTATATTATAGTCCATGATATATATCATGCACTGTAATGCAATGAATATACCAACAGCCTGCAGTAACATGCATTCGCTAGGTTTATTTAATATTCCTATTTACATACTTAAACCAAAACGAAGCTATCTTTCAACAATAAAGGCCTGTGACTAATAAATGAATAGAAGTATTGATTTGTAGACTTGATGTTGATTATATTAAGACATATATCATTTAATGATTTGTGTTTATACGAATATGTTAGATTTTGGCTAAGACTATCTCTTTATTCATAAAATTAAAGTCTATTTATTTTGATCATTTTTTATGGATGAAAAATAATCTCTATAGGTGTAGATTTAGTCTTTGACTCACATAATTGATCATGTTTTATATGGATTCAATCTAATAAGATTGAACTTTCCATCCACATTTGCCTCAATGTTTAAAACTATATTAAATGGTTATAAATGTTCACAAAAAGTTTTGAGGGTTTACTAAGCAACAAAAATATTCTATTTGATGGTTTTAAAATAATTATTCAAGAAACAACAAACTGTCTCATGCAATTTTTCTATATTGATGTCATGTTGAATTTGATATTATATGATAATAATCTTCAAATTCTCACTAGATGTCCTCAATATGCTCTTTAATTAAATAGATTCATTTACATATTTAAAAAGAAAAGTGTCATATAGAAACCAGTACTTATCTTTTTAGTTTTATAATAAATTGTAATGGTAATCATATTTATAATTTTAATTTTAATTTTAATAGATTTAGTATATTTTATTAAATATATTTTTATTGATATAAAAATTAAAATTTTAAACATGATTAATAAGATGATTTTACTGATAACCATTAATGGTGAGTGGATGCACCCCAACGGTGAGCTTATTGATTTAGAATAATCAATGGGGAAACATCTACGGTTAAAAATATTAATTTTGTTGTCATACTGTAAGCTACAGTCCCAACTTTTAAAAAATATCAAAACTCAACATACATAATAATTTTCACTTTTTTTTTCCCTACCAAATCTAATATAAGAAATTTATATGGAACATATGTTTGCATGGGATTATCTCTCCAAACTATATTTTGATTAAAAATATTAATTTTGTTGTCATACTGTAAGCTACAATCCCAACTTTAAAGAAACATCAAAACTCAACATACATAATAATTTTCACTTATGTTTTCCCTACCAAATTTGATATAAGAAATTTGTATGGAACATATGTTTGCATGGGATTATCTCTCCAAACTATATTTTTAAAAAAACTCTTATTTGGTGAAAGATTTTTATTTCAGGGAGTAATTCTCATGATGTTCAATCACCCTTCAGTATGTCATTTGTCTTCTGTACAATTATAATATGCTTTTCATATAAAACACAAACAATTTTCTCTATATCATAAATGGCAAGTCACAATTTACTCTCTTCTTTTCCATACACATTTGTCTTTTCTTTAGGCCTTTCTCCTCCTCTGCTCGTACTTTATTTCTTTGCAGTAGTTCTTTTTTGTTGCATGAACTATATTTGACCAATATTTAGAAACTATCTCTGCAATATTCTTTACTGCACATGTTTTCCAATCACATGATAAAACAAATTGCTTTCCTACAAATTATTTTAAAATGGAATTTTGGTGAAATTGATTGATTATAAATGAGTTGTCAAAAATCAAGTCTTGTTGAGTACAAGGTTTTGATTCTTATTCTTGATTGTCCTAGCTTTTGATTCTTCCTCTAATGACTCTTCAAAGGATAATGATGATTACTCATAGGATGATATTTTTCCTCGTGTTGTTTTTTTGGCCTCCTCATGCCCTGTGGATTCTACTCCACCTCTTGTTAGTGCATCCCTCTCCAGACATGTGGAATCTTCTCTACATATTTCTCATGTTCTAATCCAACCTTTGATAGATGGCATCCATCCTCATCAACACTAGTTTGCCCCTTGCGCTGACATTCTCACGAAGAGGAGTTCCTCATTTTCTCCTCCTTTTGGTGGTGCTCCTAATGATAGTACTGCCTAGACTATTGTTTATTGGCAAAGGGAAGATCATTCTTCCTCATCTTCCCAGTCTCTTCCCTACATTGTGGATGAAGTTTCTACCCACTCCTAATATGGGTTAGTATTTGTTATGCTAGTGTGTTGTAAATGGTTTATTCTGGCCTTTTTGTCCATTACATATTCTTGACTAAGTTGTAAATGGCCTTTCTAGCATGTCTATGTAAGGGCCAACACCCTTGTTTTGTTGTTGATTTTATTAAAAATATTCATTATGAATCTAACATCATCTATCTTAATGTGTTGAGATCTTTTAAACCCTTTTATGATTGGAATTCTCTTCCTATATATGTGTCTTTCATGTTCAACATGTGCATCTATTATCCCATTAACTTTTCTGGTGTAACTTGTCAGTGAATAGACTCATACCTAAGTGTGTATAAAACCTTACTTTTTTTACAATTTTAATGTTGTTTTAGATAGATTTTTAAGTAACCTATTTATTGAAAAAAAAAAAAAGAGTTAGCATACCTTCAATTTTCCTACCCCGACTCAGTAATTTCTAGCTCACCTCTATTTATCACAATTCTGAATGGACTTGAATGGATTAAAAATCCATGCAAATGAAAAAAATTGAATATATAAATATCTAGTATCCAATATTGATATGATATCCACCAGAGTAATCTTTAAGAAACCCCCCTCTTAAAAAAGATATAAAATCTTGGTGAATCTTTCATTTTCTTGAAAAAAAATTAATTTCTATTGGCGAATCTATCAAATTTTTTGAAAAAAAAATATTTTTATTGGCGATTGTTTTTTAATAACAATTTTTTTGTGGAAAATATTGGTGAATCTCAAACAATAAAAAGAAATTAATTAATCACCATGGTGAATACTTCTATTTTAAAAAATAGAATTCTTATAGAAAATTATTAGGCTTAATGTGGAAATCTTTGATGGGTTTAAAGAATAGACTTTGTAATAATTACTTGCTACCATTTATTTAAAATATAATCTAATAACCTCATTGTATTGTGTGAGAAAAATGTATTGATATTTTTAAATACTAATGGGGCCCAAAATTTCTTCAAGACCATTGATTTATATTGAGATCAATAATCTGAAAGAAATTTTAGCTCCCATAAGCATTACAAACCAAATGGTAACATTTTTACCTCATAAAATATAATGAGGGTCACTAGATTATACTTTAAGTCAGTAATGGCAACTAAAAGTTGGTGATAGATCCCTACAGTAACTAATAATCATGATATATTATTGGAGAATTAATTTAAATTTCTACAATAACTTATAAAATTTTGGCTAATCAAATCAAATCATGTATCAAATATTGTGGCGAATTTTTGAGTTCAAGTTTTTTATAAAATAAATTATTTTATGATTTAAATATTTCTAAACCAAAATTTTGTAAAAATGTGGTGATTTAGGTTGCCTTAAATCTTGAATTATTAGCCAAATTTGTATTCTCAAATTTTCAAAATTAGCCAATTGGTGAATATTAGCCACTAAAAATTACTATGATGTCCACAAAGGCTGGGATATATTTGAGCAATGAACTTTGGAAAAATATTATATCATAGCTCCCTTAAGTAATCTATTTGTTGTTAAAAAGAAGGAGGTCAAATTTACTTATATCTATTAAAATAAAGGCATTTCCCCAATTTCAACCATTTCTAACTCTCCCTATATGCATCACAATCAAATGGGCCAGAAGGGCTTCTAAAAATATAAAATACACTAAATTCCATTAATGCATGTATTTAATATCCAATATAAGTATGATATCTAGAAAGGATGGGATAAATTTTAATAACCTTTAGATAAGTATTATAACATACCTCATGTAACCATCTACCATGTTGAAGCTATGGGAGCCTACCAAGCTTTGGTCCTAGCAAAATGGCTAAATTGTCGAAGGGTTTGGATTGAGGGTGTTGGATATTGCTAATGCATTGGGGAGATTGTTGGATACATTTAATATGTTTAATCACTACATTGAGTGATGTTGGAATTACTGTTGTTGTCATTCATTTCTTGTCACTGATGTCAACATATGTTTCTATGAAGAGAAAAAGATGGTTATTATAGTGTACAAATATTGTACAGATGTTTCAGAATGTGCGAAGTCAATTATGTGTACACGAAGGTGTTGTGATCTTATATCAAAGATAGCATGATGTAATATTGCATATTGGCTGAGTTACAAAAGATTTGGTGAAGACTAGTTAATGGAAAGTGATAGTGGAAGTTGATAGAGTAAGTCTCTAAGTTTTGGGTATATCTTACAAGTGATGAGGATTTGGTGTATGCGAGCTTAAGGGATGATAGATAGGGTACTAAAGAATGTTCGCTGATCTTTGCAAGGTATGGATAGTAGGATGACGTCAGTTGTGGTGTGTGTTCTGGAGATGACCTATTTGGAAGCTGACTTCAGAGTTGTAGCGTGTATCATGAATGGCGAGCATGAATTATGGATGTTAGTCCTTGATTATTGAATTGTAATTGTTGTATACTTGTTTTAGATACCATGTGTATCTTAGCAAGTATTTATGTAATTATTTGTATATTAGGAAAGCCTAATTAGCTAACCTAATCATTTATTTTGTAATAGGGTATATATGTAAGATCTTTTCTTTTGAAAAGATATGGTAGAATGGATGTGATGTAAAAGAGGATTGTGGAAGCTGTGAGTTTGTGTCTGTTGGATGTAGAGCAGAGGATATCTTATATACTTCATTGGAACTGATCGAGCAAAGACAATTGCTATCAAACAGTTCAAAGATTGTGTATTTCTTTATATACACTTGTTTTGCGAACAGTGAGTTCTGAAGGTGGACATAACCTTCTTTGCGCAGTGAGCCTACCTTATTTTATTGACTCCTAACAGGGTTTGTCCTCTAACAAGGACTATTTACTATAATTTTTTAATCAGCTCCTAATAGGGCTAGATCTTCTAACAAGGATACTATACTCTCAATACATCATTACTGGGTGTGAATTCCCACTGGGGTTTTATAGATTTAACAGTGTTTCCTCGACAACAAATATTGTGTTATTATGTTGGCATTCATTGTGTTCATTTGATTTGATATTGCTCCTATTCAAAGTTTAAAGTTTAATAATTTGTCATACAACTGATTCACCCCCCCTCTCAGTTATATTGGTGGACTATTATTCCTAACAATTGGTATCAGAGCTATTGGTCCTTAGAGAGAAAACTTAACCACTTGAGGTGATCTTGGAGATGGCATTCTATAGGAAGGATAGTCCAAAATTTGATCCTGAAAACTTTGACAGTTGGAAGAACAAGATCTGAACTCAATTACAAAGAATTAGGTGGCTATGAAGGTTGAGGATGAATTGGAAAAAGCTACTGATGATGAAAAGAAGATATTTTCATATAACATGGTCGCAAGGGAAGCACTGATCAATGCACTCTCTAAAGGAGAATTTACTGAAGCTAAAGATCTGGATTCGGCACACAAGATTTGGACAAGATTAGAAGCATTATATGAAGGAGACAAGTTTACCAAGCAAGCGAAGTTACAAAACTATAAAACAAGGATGGAGAAGCTACAAATGAAGGATGATGAAAATATTAGGGATTATGTACAAAGATTTATAGAGGTTGTGATTGGAATCATAAATTTTGGAGGCACTTATGAAGAGGAAGAAGTCATTGCGAAGATCCTTAGATCATTGACACCAATCTACAAGACCAAAGTTTAGGCTATAGAATAAATTATACCTTTGACTCCAAAATTTAGTAGAGAAATGTTGATTGCAAAGCTAACTACCTTTGACACTGCAAAAATGGGAGATTCTGTACCTAAAGTTGAAACAACATTTAAAGCATCTACACACAGGAAGATAATGTCTGCACTTCTGAGCACTAGCAGTGAGAACATAAAAGAAGAGCTTGCTGAATATGTTGATGAATGGGAACAGATACAAGAAGAGGAAAGAAAGCTAGATGAACTTGTTGCACTGATCGCTAGAAGAGAAAAGAGAGGTAAGGGTAAATTTGAAGGAAAGTTACCTTTGAAATGTTTTTCATGCAATAAGATAGGTCACTTTGCATCTAGATGTCCTACAAGAGTTCCTAAGCACAAACCTAAGTTTTTCAAGCCTAAGTATTCAAAGAATAAGGAATGTTATTATGCTAGTGAAGGTATTTCTACTGATGATGATTGTGATTATGAAGAGATTAGATTTATTTCTATTAAAGATGAAAAACTAGTGCATGAAGAAAAAGCTTTAGTATCACATGTTGATAAGAAATATGACTGGGTTATAAATAGTGGTTTCTCACATCATATGACTGGAGACAAAAACAAGTTTGTTAAATTAATGAAATATGATGGTGGTGTTGTAAGATTTGGAGACAATGTTCCTAAACCTATCATAGGAGTAGGATCTATTACTTTGGATGGAAGGACTAATACTGATAATGTACTGCTTGTTGATGGACTTAAGCATAACTTGTTGAGTTTTGGAAAGCTAATGGATAAGGAATATCAATTAAAGTTCATTGATGAGAAATGTTTTATCAGAGGTAAGACAAGAAACTTGATTGCAACCGGTACTAAATCTAGAGATAACGTATTTGAATTAAATACATCTAGAGCTTCTTATTTTGTTGCAAAGGTAGATGAAAATTGGTTATAACACAGAAGATTGTGTCATGTTAATTTTGATAATATTGTGAAGGCAAGCTTGACTAATGTAGTAAGAGACCTACTGAAGATTGTGAAACCATCTAACACTGTATGTAGAGAATGTGTCATGGGAAAATAGACTAGAAGCAATTATAAAAGTAAATCATATACAGTAAAAGGAAAGTTGGATTTGGTACATATAGACCTATGTGGAACTACAAGGACAAGATCATACTATGGTGAAAGGTATTTTATACTTTTTATTGATGATTTTTCTAGAACGATTTGGATCACTTACTTGAAATAGAAATCAGAAGCATTTGAAAAATTCAAGATATTTAAAGCAAAAGTAGAGAATGAATCAGGCTTAAAAATAAAATGTTTGTGATTAGATAGAGGTGGAGAGTTTACTTTAGATCTATTCAATTCATATTGTGAAGATCATGGAATAAAAAGGTAGACATCTGATCCTAGGACTCCACGGCAAAATGGGATAGCAGAGCGAAGAAATAGAACAATATTGGATGCTGCTAGAACAATGTTGCTTGAAGGAAATATATCTCATGTGCATTGGAGAGAAGATGTTGGGACAACAGTGTACACATTGAATAGAATTAAAATCAGATAAGGTACAAGTAAGACTCCTTATGAATTGTGGTTTAATCATTCTCCTACTATAAAATATTTTAAAATATTTGGTAGTAAATTCTATATCAAAAGAGATGATGAGATAGGGAAATTTGATGCTAGAAGTGATGAAGGAATTTTCCTTGGTTATTCTACTAAAAGAAAGGCTTACAAATGTTTTAATCTTAGATTAAGGAAGATGATTGAAAGTAACAATGTGAAGATAGATGAAAAGTTTCAGATACAAGAGAGAATGTATGACTGTAATCAAAATACAAAGATCAAGGAGGCTGCTACTACAGAAGAAGAAGAACTTGTTGAGACTGAATGTGAAAATGTTACTTGTGATGATGACACAAATGAGGTTACTGAGATTCCTAAGACTCCAAGGTATGTAAAGAAAAATCATCCTGAAAATCAAATTATTCCAGTAATACAAGTCAAGGAGTAATGACTAGATCAAAGACAAGGGAAGAAATTTGTTTGATTTCTCAAGTTGAACCAAAGAATATTGATGAAGCTTGTAGAGATGAATCTTGGATCAAAGCTATGAAAGAAGAATTAGATTAGATGAAGAAAAATAAAGCTTGGGAATTGGTTCCTAGACCTAAAGACAAAAATGTAATAGGAACTAAGTGGGTTTTCAGAAACAAAATGAATGAAGAAGGAATTGTTGTAAGAAACAAAGAAAGATTAGTATGTAAAGGTTATTCACAACAAGAAGGCATAGGTTTTGAAGATAAATTTGCTCCTTTTGCTAGGATAGAAGCTGTGAGATTATTCTTGGCTTATGCAACACATAAGGACTTCAAGGTATATCAGATAGATGTAAAATCTGCATTTCTAAATGGGGATCTTGAAGAAGAAGTTTATATAGAACAACTTAATGGATTTCCTCTATCCGAAGATGAAGACATGGTATGCAAGTTAAAGAAGGCAATGTATGGACTAAAGCAAGCTCCAAGAGCTTGGTATGCAAGGTTAGACAAATACTTTGCCTTGGGTTTAGAAAAGGTAATGCTGACAGTAACTTGTATTTAAGAGCTAGTGAAGATGGAACTCTGATAATAGAAGTTTTTGTTGATGATATTATCTTTGCAAGAAATGATGAAATGTGTAATAAATTTTCTAAAGAGATGGAAAAGGAATTTGAGATGTCCATGATAGGTAAAATGAAATTATTTCTAGGATTGCAACTAAATCAGAACAAGAATGGGATTTTTATTTCTCAGACTAAGTATCTTAAAGAAATGTTGAAATTTTTTGAAAGGAAGACTATAAACCAGTTGGTACACCCATGGTAACTGGTCATAAACTAACAAATAATGATGAGAAAAAGTGTGTTTTTCATACCAAGTATAGATCAATGATTGGAGGATTACAATATTTGACTCACAACAGACCGGATATTGCTAATGATGTTGGAATTGTGGCTAGATATCAGGCAGAACCTAAAGAGACACACCTAGCTTTGGTAAAAAGGATATTTAGATATCTGAAAGGAACAATGGAATATGGCTTATGGTATGATATAAATGATGACTTTGAACTTCATGCTTATACTGATGTTGATTGGGCAGGGAATATTGATGACAAGAAGAGTACTAATGGAGGTGCATTTTTCCTTGGGAAAAAGTTAGTTTCATGGCTAAGTAAAAAGTAAGATTGTATAGCTCAATCTACTGCAGAATCAGAGTACGTTGTTGTTGCTATTAAATGCACTCAAATTGTTTGGATGAAACAAATGTTGAAATATATTGGAATAACTTTTGATGAACCAGTGGTTATCCATTGTGATAACACCGGTATAGTAAACATGTCAAAGAATCGTGTGATGCACTCTAAAACTAAGCATATTTCTATTAAGTATCACTTCTTGAGAGATAAGGTAGTAGAGAAGGAAATAAGATTAGAATAAATTAGCACAAGGAATAGATAGCAGACATCTTTACAAAGTCATTGCCAAAACATGCCTTTGAGTATCTCAGAGGTATGCTTAGGGTGCAGGCCCCTCCTAGTGTGAATTAAATGATGCAGGGATGCATCAATCCAGAGGCTTTTAGAGCCTTATCATATTTTGGACTTGATGTGTGGATCTACTCCTCAAGGGGAGTGATCGTTGAAGATAGTTGTTCAAGACAGTTGATAACTTATGGCACCCTTTTCCATTGTTGTCAAAGGGGAAAGAGACTATGTGGTAAAGGTACTGAGAGAATACTTTTGGGTTGATGGATTTTCCTATATGTTGCCATCAATGCCAAAGGGGGAGATTGTTGGATATTGCTAATGCATTGGGGAGATTTTTGGATACATTTAATATGTTTAATCACTAAGTTGAGTGATGTTGGAATTACTGATGTTGTCATTTATGTTTTGTCACTAATGTCAACATATGTTTCTATGAAGAGAACAAGCTGGTTATTATAGTGTACAGATACTGTATGGATGTTTCAGAATGTGTGAAGTCTGTTGTGTGTACAGTAAAGTGTTGTGATCTTATATCTAAGATCGCATGATGTAATATTGCATATTAGTTGAGTTACAAAATATTTGGTGAAGACTGGTTACTGGATAGTGACAGTGGAAGTTGACAGAGTAAGTCTCTGAGTTTTGGGTATATCTTATAAGAGATGAGGATTCAATGTATGCAAGCTTAAGGGATGATAGATAGGGTACTAAAGAATGTTTTTAGGTCTCCACAAGGTACGAATAGTAGTGTGACATCATTTGTGGCATGTGTTCTAGAGATGACCTGTTTGGAAACCAACTTTAGAGTTGTAGCATGTATCATGAATGGCGAGCATGAATTATGGATGTCGGTCCTTGATTACTGAATTGTAATTATTGTATACTTATTTTAGATACCATGTGTATCTTAGCAAGGAGTTATGTAATTATTTGTATATTAGAAAAGCCTAATTGGCTGACCTGATCATTTATTTTGTAATAGGGTATATATGTAAGATCTTTTCTTTTGAAAAGATATTGTAGAATGGATGTGATGTAAAAGAGGATTGTGGAAGCTATGAGCTTGTGTCTATTGGATGTAGAGAAAAGGATATCTTATATACTTCATTAGAACTGATCAAGAAAAGATAGTTTATATCAGACAGTTAAAAGATTGTGTATTTCTTTATATACACTTGTGTTGTGAATAGTGAGGTTTGAAGGTGGACATAACCTTATTTGGGCAATGAGCCTAACTTATTTTCTTGACTCCTAACAGCGTCTATCCTCTAACAAGGACTCGATATTGTAATGTTTTAATCAGCTTCTAACTGTAATCACCCAAAAATGGTCATCTACACTATTAGCCCCTTGCTAGCATAATTTGCTAAAATCATCAAATACTTATTCTTGATCAAATCCTATTTCTATCATTTATTCGATTATTTTCTATGGGCTAACCATTTTATCCTAAGTCTTTATTTAATTAAAAGGAATTCCCTCCCCTTTTATTAAATAAAAAGCCCCCACTTTCCTCTTATCCTAAGTTGCACAAATAAAGCATTATTCTTATTTTATAAAAATAAGAAAAGGCCTTTTTGTCTCATATGGGGCACAAAATTCAACTCTTATTTTCTCGTAGGAGGAGATTTGTGCACATGGATTGCTCCTTTTTCAAGCTCCACCCTTGATTAAATATTTTGCCTCTTAATCTCCATGGTCCATTCCTTTTCAATTCCTATAAAAGAAGAGCTCTCTTCTCATTCTAGATCCCAACTTTTATGCTAATCTTATGCTATAGGATTTCTTGGAGACTTTGGAGATTTTGGAGACATTCTTGCATCTAGCTTTCATTCTTGCATCATAGTTTAGTTTCTTTCATTGCATTCTTAATCTAGTTTCCTGTCATGCTCTAGATTAGCTCACATAGCTTAATTAGCAAGGATTTGTAATACTTCTATCTTTCCTTTCATAGCTTAGCTTGCATTTTCATTTCTAAGTATTGCATTGCATTTCCATCTTGATTCTTCAGGATATTGGCATTCTTGCCCTTGTCTCATTGAATCTCCCATTGCATGGTTTACTAGTAAGGTTATAGGCTTAATAGCTCTAGTTGAGAGCATTCTTAACACCCTTGCACTCCATGGCTAGGGAGCTCTAGGTCTCTTTCTCAAGGTTTCCCACTCATGGATTCTCTTGGAAGTAATGGCTTAGAGAAGTGCACATTCTAGTGTGTACACTAGCAGGGCTAGACCTTCTAACAAGGATACTATACTCTCAGTACATCATTAGTGGGTGTTCATTCCCATCGGGTTTTTACCTTTAACAGGGTTTCCTCGACAAAAAATATTGTGTTATTGTGTTGGCATTCATTGTGTTCATTTGATTTGATATTGCTTTTATTCAAAGTTTAAATTTTAATAATCTGTCATACAACTGATTCACCCCCCCTCTCAGTTGTATTGGTGGACTGTTATTCCTAACAGAGGGTGATTCTAAAAATATCATTAGGGGCCTTAAGGGTCTAAGAAAATATTCTTGGACTATTAATAACACAATTATGTCCTCAATTAACATTATAAAATCCTTTAATAGTTTTTATATATCCCATGTCTATCAGGAGGCTAACGCCATGGTTGATTGGCTTTCCAATGTTGGTGTCAAGGTTGTGTCATCACTTACATGGCAGGGTGAAATGATGTTTAATAATGATGTGAAGGCCATATTGAACTATGATTGAACCCATGAAAAGATGGGTAAAATATCCATTAATTCCAATGAAGGCACGATTTGATTATTTAATCATGGCAATTGGTGGTAACTGTCTTATCGATAGGAAGGTTCTTAATGATGATAAGGCTTCACATGTTTTGTGGGTATTGCAAGCCTTTATTTGGTTTATGAACATTAGTCTCTGGGGCATAGTCTCTTCACATTTCTTGTAGAGAGTTAGTGTCTGGGTGATTTTGCAGAGATCCAAGAAGGGTAAGATGGGTGGTGATAGGAAGAGGATGGAGTCACTTTCTTGTAATGAGTGGAAGGAAAAACCAAAGGTCTAGAGTCTCCTTAGTAAGGCTAATGTCACTGATTTCATGCAGAGACTCCATGGGAAAACCTTGCGGTCAATAGGTTGTTCAAGAATGAATGGAATGATGTAAAAATTACCATCTATAGTAGGTCGGTGAAAGTGAATGAAGGGGTTATTGTTGAAATCACGGGGCTTCCTCTGGATGGGAAGAATTTCTATAGGGATAGAAGCTTATAGACTCTTCTATTAGAAGATTCCCTAGAGAGGATGAAGAGAGGGAAAAATTAGTCAAAATCAACAAAACCTACTATGCACCAAAGGATATCAAGGTAGTGTGGAGGAAAGTTCTCATGGCTATAATGCAATATTTCACTCTTGATAGAAGGTTTACTAGAGTGTACGGGTAACATTTGTTCTTCTCAATTATTTTCAACACAGTGAGAAGGTTTCTTTTCCTTTTTACCTTATTTGTTCTATGAATGAAAGTATTAAGTATTTAAGGGATAACCCTTGGGGTAATCCTACTCTCTATAAGGACCTCATGCTTTTAATTTATGAATATTATAAAGTTACTTTTGTTGATCATCATGTTCTTGGAAATATTGACTTGGGGGAAGAGATGGATGATGTGGGGAAACATGAAGAGGAGGGTTGGGATATAGATATTGATGAGGACCTCATGTCCTCTAATCTCATGAAGAATCCCAATAGTGTGGGAAAGGGAAAAGGAAAGTCCCTTGTTTATACACTCACATCAGTGTCTAAGAAGAGTGGGAAGCCCCATCCTAGAGATAAGAAGCAAAAAAGGGTGGAATAGGAGGATTTATCTGATGAAGGGGAAGGTGGAGTGGAGGGGTGGGATACTAAAGTTGATGATGACCTTGATTTTTCCCTCTCATAAATAAATCTAAGTGAAGTGATTTTTCCCCTACTCATCAGGTTGGTAAGGGTAAGGATGAGTCCCTAGCCCTTTCACCTACCTTGATTACCAATGTGGCTAGAAAATCCCTTCATGGAGATAGAAAAACAAAAAATGTTTCCTTTGAGGAGGATGTCTGCATCCCCCCCTGTTGGCTCTAAGGAGGTTGAAGAGATTGAGGTGGATACCTGGGAAGGTACTAATCTTATTTTGCTAGACCGCTACAATAGAGAGATTTCCATTAATGTATTACAAACTAATAAAGAGGGTGTGGGGATTTCTACAGGCTTATCAGATGGGTGTTCCATGAAGTGAAGGATATTAGCATTAAGCATAGGGACCTTTCAAGTAGGCTTGAATCTCTTGAGTCTTTAGGTGTGGGCAAGGACATCTCTTTGTCTGAGGATGTTTAAGGACCTTGTTAAAGTTGTGAATGATTTTGAAGCCCTGATGAAAAGTTGTGATAATAAATTTGGGGAAGTGGAGACCAGGGTTTCTAGTCTAGAGGCTACTTCGAATAAAATTGGTGAACAAATCTATAAGATCCTTAAATCTTCTATGGAACACCTGAAAATATTAGTTGGGAATCTGGAGTAGATAAATCAAGAAAACACCATTGTGGAGATTAATGGTGATAAGGATGTTGGCTCTGATGAGGCTACTAAACCTAGGAAAGGGACTCAGGTGAGTACCAAGAAGAAAGCATTAAAGACTAACAAGGAGATTGAGGACCTAAAGAGAGTTATTGCCAACATGGATCAACTGGAACTGGAAGCAAATGAGCTCCTGAAAAACTTCTCTTAATTTTGTTTTTGTTGGTATTTTTGTGTCTGTTTGTTGGCTTTTCGTTGGTCTCTAGTGTTGTTGTGTCTCTATCTCTTTTTGTGCTAGATTTCTTTCTTATTGGCTCTAGGCCATAGTTTAGTTTTTGTTGTGCTTTAATGTGTATCCTATTGTAATGTTGATGTTAAGGGTTTGGGGTCCCTTTCAAACCTATTTTTACTTAATCAAAAACATACCTCGTGTAAAAAAGTTTTATAATATAATAATAAAATAATGACAAATATATTTAAGTCCCCATATTAATAAACAAAAAGTTCTAAACATGTTTTTAAGACATATTTTGATACAAGGTTGTATAAAAATCCTGACTGAACATGGACACGTCTGGACTAGATATAGATCTTGGTTTGAGGTTTAGCTAGGTCACTTGGACTTATGAATTTGGTCCAATGTGTATTTAGATGTACAAGGTTTGGGTTGGGTTCACATGCCTAGGCAGTAGTTTGGATGAAAATTGCCTTGGATTAAAAAATTATTTTGAATTTTTAAAGAAAAAATAAAACTAAAATTAACAAATTATTTTTCTTAGCAATCATTGAGGACTGAGAGGAAGGAAACATCTATAGCAAATCTACACAATGAAGCAAGTGGGAGCAGAATTGATATTTCTTGTGTTTCAAACAAATCAACTCATGATGTTAATCTTCTTATGAAGAGTAATATGATAATTGGTATTGTTTTTTCATTTGTAGTTTTATTAATATAAATTATATTGATTTATCATTTATATTTAATAACTTACTATTGACATTGCATTGTCAGTAATCAAGGTTATCAGGAGGTAGGGTATTTGGAGACTCTAGAGACTAGTACCAATATCAGGACAACTAAATTTTAAAAATAGGAGAGGGGATACTTGGAGACTGTAATTTTTTAATATAATTTAATAATTTTTAGAAAATAGATCATGACATAAAAAATTGAAAATAAGAATAGTGGTAAAGTTTAACATTAACTTTAAAGTTTAAATACACAAATGTCAAATGCCATTGTGTCAAAGAGTCAAAGAGTTCAAAAATCACACTACATGTTTCGTATTAGATTATTATTACATATGGAATTTCAAAAATATTGCTAGTTTGATGTTGTTACACATGCCAACAGATATTAGATGCCTAGTTATGAGAAATTTTGTAATGTTCTTATGAGAAACACTTTTGCTTGTTGAAAATCAGTTTCTTTTCTTTTGGGTAGTTTACCATTAGTTTTGTTCTTTGTCAATATTTTTTTATCCCCTATTTATCAATAATTAGGACTCTAAAACCCCTAGAATATTTTGAACTCTAAAATTTTTTAGCAATAAAAAAATTAGTATGGCAATATAGTTTATTGTAAAAAAAAATTGTGTGTATAATACAACATATGATCATAAATTGGTTTTATGCAATAACAATTCTTCAAGTAAAACTTGAGAGATGTTGTCTCCTATAACGAATCCCTCAACAGCTACTGCCATCTCCTAATTTGAATTTGTCTACTTCAATAACACTTTCCAGACCTGATGGGTCTTTTGATCTTGGGTCTGGGACTCTTATGTTGGTTGCTAACACTCATGTGGGTGTCATTGAAGACTTTGTTGTCTTTTTGTTGGATCCCTTTGTTCTACATCTTCGTGTCGGTTGTTCTAGGATTTTTTAAGGTGTTTTTGTCTTAGGACTTGGAATTGGTGCTACTTTTAGTGCAAGGATTTTTGTTGAGGTAATGCTTTCTCTAGTTCTAGTGCTTCTACACCTGTTCTCATTAGACACTCTTATGGGGAACCTATTCTGATGAAGGGTCCTTAATACCACAAATACATAATAGAAATAGAGAAATAACAACAATTTGCAAGAACAGAAGATGGGCTTCTTATTATCTCCACAAGTGTGGAATTCCAAATTTCAAAATTACAATATGCAAAGCCACATGGGCATTCCCTTTACAATATTTTGTAGGACAAAGCCTCAAATTTATTACCCAAATCTACCCAGAACTTCCCTAGACAACACTACTGGCCTTCTTTATATAGGCATTTTCCATCGCCCAAGAAGGTTCCAGAAATTTAGCCCTTAGGGCCGACCAAACTTAGAATTATTTTATTTTTCAATTTATTACATCAGAGTCGACTCAAAATAACTTTTCAAACCCAAACAGAAATTTTGAAGGAAAATTATTTTCTACCATTTCAGGTGACCTGACTTTCGGAGACCATAGGTCATCACCAGTTGACTTGATTGACTATTATAACCCCATTTAGGAAAGGCCACGAACCGCTCTACAGGCTTAACTTGCACAAGCACCTGTCACCCAAATTTTTGACCTCATCTGGGGCCTCTAAAGCCTTCAAAACTGAGTTCAAATTTTTTGTACCCTGGTGCCAATACCGAAAATCTTCAATATCTTCAAAACTAGACCTGATCTAGCCATGAAACTTTACTGGAAAGCTGATATGACTAAGATGAACTTCCACATGTAAAATCAGAACATTCCAAGATTGTATGACCAACTTACTAAAAATAGCAAGTTTCCATAAATAGCAACTCTGCACAAGATAGCCCTTATTGAATACAAAAACAAAAATATTTTTTGGGTGATGCAAGATTGCTCTTACACCCAGGATGCTCCTGCATCAGACACCCGGGGTAATTTGAGAAGTGACCCCATCACGTCTCAGGTGTGTAGAGGAAAACCAAGGTGGTTAACCTCCTCCTTTGTCAGCCATGATGAATCTTCAATAGGTCATCCTTTCCACTTGACCAGATATTCTTCATATGTCCTATTCCTTGTGCTTCTGCCAACACAACTATCTAGTATATCCTCAATCTTTTTGGTATCTGAACTAGTTGCTAGAATACTCCATTGTGCTATTGTGATCTCATCTTCAACACCTTCCTCATGATACTCTGTCAGATCTAAAATGTTAAACACTAGTGAAATAGTCAGCTCAATAGGCAATTCTACTTCATATGCATTTCTTGAATCATGCTTCTTCAGTATTTTACATGGCCCAAACTTTTTCATTTTTAATTTGTTATATGTACCAACTAGAAATCGCTCCTTCCGCAAATGAACCATGACTTCATCTCCAACCTGAAATTCCTTATGCCTCCTTTTTTCATCTGCCTTAGCCTTATACTGTGCTTTCATCTTGGTAATGTGCTTCCTCACCTTAGCATGGATGTTCTTCAAATGTTCTAAAAAATCCTCAGCTTCAGCACTACTTATTTCTCCTTTATCTATCTTTCTCAACTCAGATGCATTTTTGGGACTACTGCCATATACAATCTGGAATGGTGATTTACCAATGCTCCTGTTAACATAATTATTGTATGCAAATTCTTCTTGTGGTAAAATCAAATCCCATCCTATTGGCTTATCTCCAACCAAACATCTCAGCAAATTTCCCAAACTCCTATTCACCACCTTTGTCTATCCATCAGTCTGTGGATGATGTGATGAACTAAACTTCAAATCTATCTTCAACTTCTTCCACAATGTATGCCAAAAATATTCAATGAACTTAGTGTCCCTATCTGAAACTATGGTCTTTGGCAAACCATGTAGTCTCACTACTTCTCTGAAAAACAATTCTGCTACATGAACAGCATCATTAGTCTTCTTGCAAGGAATAAAATGTGTCATCTTTGAAAATCTATCAACTACCACAAATATTGAATCATGTCCCCATTGTGTCCTTGGTAAACCAAGAACAAAGTCCATACTGATATCCTCCCAAGGCTTCTCTGGTACAGGTAATGGCTGATACAACCTTGTATTCTGCTTCACTCCTTTTTCCATCTGATATACTCTGCAACTCTGTACAAACTTCATGACATCTTGCTGCAACTGTGGCCAATAATAATTCTCACTGACCAAAGCAAGGGTTTTATCATGACCACAATGTCTAGCCAATCCTCCACTATGCTTCTCCTTGATGATATTCTCCCTCATAGAACTTCGTGGAATGCACAACTGACTCCCTCTGAATATTATATCATCCTGGATGATAAAATCTAGCCACTTCGTTCTATCTAGAGTAATAGGTTCTTTACAAGCTTTCCAAGCTTCACCAAAATTAGGATCCTCTGGATACAAATTCTTGAGCTCCTTGAACCCAACCACTTCAATCTGCATTTCTATCAGCAATAGTTGCCTTCTGCTAAGAGCATCTGCAACCCTGTTAGACTTTTCACTCCTGTGTTTCAAAACAAATGTGTAACTCTGCAAAAACTCAACCCATTTCAAATGCCTCTGATTCAACTTTCCTTGACTATTCAAATATTGCAAAGCTTGATGATCAGTATACAAAACAAACTCCTTAGGAAGCAGATAGTGTCTCCACTTCTTCAATGCCTGGACTATAGCATAAAATTCTTGATCATAAATAGAATACTTTCTCTTGGCATCATTTAACTTATCACTGAAATAAGCAATAGGTTTGCCTTCTTGGCTCATAACAGCTCCTATTGTAGTACCACTAGCATCATAGTCTACTTGAAACACTTTATTAAAATCTGAAAGTGCTAAAACAGGTTGTTCTATAACTTTCTATTTCAACAATTTAAAACTCTTATCTGCCCCATTAGTCCACTTGAACTCTTTTCTATCCCCTCTCTTGTTTCAGTCAAGGGTCCACAAATACTGCTAAAATTTTTGATAAAATTTTTGTAAAAGCTAGCCAAACCATGAAAAGATCTTACCTCAGTAGCACTCCTTGGAGTAGGCCATTCAAGGATAGCCTGTACTTTCTCTGGGTCCATTTTTAGACCTTCTGCTGAAACTAAAAATCCCAAATACACTAACTCTTTCTTCACAAAACTGCACTTCTTCAAATTAATCAACAATTTCTCATCTCTCAACTTCTCAAACACCATACGAATATGCATCATATGCTCTTCCAATGTCTTACTAAAGATCAAAATATCATCTAGGTACACAATGACAAACTTACCTAGAAATTCTTTCAGAACCTCGTTCATGAGCCGCATGAAAGTGCTCAGTGCATTGATTAGCCCAAAAGGCATGACTAACCACTCATATAGTCCTTTCTTTGTCTTGAAGGAAGTCTTCCATTCATCTCCTTCTCTGATCCAAATCTGGTGATATCCACTCTTCAGATCTATCTTTGAGAAATACACAGCTCCACTCAAACAATCCATAATATCATCCATTCGTGGTAATGGAAACCTATACTTGATTGTGATCTTGTTTATTACTCTAGAATCTGTACACATCTTCCATTCCCCATTCTTCTTTGGTGCTAATACTTCTGGTATAGCACATGGACTCAAGCTCTCCCAAATCAATCCCTTCTATAAAAACTCATGTACTTGTCTGTTCAACTCTTCACTTTCTGCTGGTGTCATTCTGTGTGCTGCCTTGTTTGGCAAACTGGTTCTTGGAATCAAATCCATCTGATGACTGATCTTCCTTACCAGTGGTAATCCATTAGGTACATTATCAAATACAATATCCTGAAACTCAATCAATAAATCTGCAACCTCTACAGGTACATCCTCTACTTCTTCTTTACTAGCTTTTGGAATTAAAGCAAAACACACATGCTCATGCCTCATACCATCTAGGAATTTTCTTCCATCAACAAATGTTATTCTTGCATTACCACATACCTTTTCTTCGGTCTCCTTTAATGGCTTTAGCTTATGTCGCACTCCATCCTTTGCCAGGGAATAGGTATTTGCATGACCATCATGTATAGCACATCTATCAAACTACCATGGTCTACCCAACAACATATGACATGCATCCATAGATATGATATCACATAGTACCTCATCTTGGTACCTGCCAATCTTGAACTTTACCAGGCATTGTTCACTGACCATGACCTTGTGGTCATCCTACACCCAGGCAATCCGATATGGATGTGGGTGTTTCTGTCTCTTGAGCTTCAACTTTGTCACCATCTCTTCTGACACCAAATTGTCAGTGCTTCCACTATCAATAATCACATCATAGCATTTTCCCTCACACTTGCATCTAGTGCGAAACAGGCTCCTCCTTTGTTCAGGTTCATTCTCACCACTCAGTAGGACTCTTCTGTTAATCAGTGTTTCTCCTCTTTCAGCATCTTATGAATTTGATGATCAGGCATCTTCATCTACATGTGCAACTCTGGCCTGGCCTTCATTCCTCCTATCTGTCCTTAGCATTAAGGACATTCAAATGCCCTATGACCTTCTTCTCCACAGTGAAAACATGTTCTGCGGAAGCCTCCTCTTCCTGAACCTTGTCCTCTTCCTCTTCCTCTTTGATCTCTATTATTATGATCTTAGAAATGATTGGAATTATTTCCTCTCTAATTTTGACTACTACTGGCCTCATCTTTCTTTTTCGAATCTTCATTTCAGCCTCCATATGACCATCCACCAAATTGTCCACCACGACCTCTTCCAGTTTGTCTGCTCTCGAACTTCTTGTTCATCTTTTCCTCCACTTTTAAGGAAAACTCGTATGCCTCTTCAATACTATTCATTCAAACTAGATTTAGCTCCTCCTAAATGCTTGGCCTCAACCCATTAAGGTAATGAGCAACTTTCTCCTTATCAACTTCCGCATGGCCTATTCTGATGAAGATTCGATAGAACTCCTTTGTATACTCCTGAATAGATCTTCCTGCTTGCTTCAAACTTTGCATCTTCTTCAATAGGTCAAGCTCATAATCAATAAGAATGAACTGTCATTTTAATTTATCCACCATTTGATCCCATCTTGTGATTTTATCTTTCCCTCTTCTATTTCACTCCAATTGAATCTCTTGCCACCAGATCTTCGCATGACCTTTCAATCTAGCCTTCATGAATTTGACCCTATCAAGATCCTCAATATCTTCATACTCAAAATATTCTTCACATTCATTGATCCAGTCGATCAATTCTTCTGGGTTAAGATTTCCTAAAAATGCAGGAACCTCGATCTTAGGTCTTTTTTCGATCTTGGAAATGGCCCGCAAAAGCCTTTCTTCTTCTCGATTCAAAATTTCACCTTCTTCTTCTTCTTCTTGATCATCATTTCCTTCTTTGGCTTCATCCTCACTTTCATCGCTAACATTAAGATTCATTCCTCTGTGAATCTCTTCTTGAAATGCTCGCACTTGTCTTTGGAGCACTCTAACCTCAGGTGTTACAACACCAGCTCTTCCGCCACGTTCCCTTCGTGGAGGCATTTTTGCGATGCGCGCTAAAACCCTAACCATGGTCCTGGTGCAAACTGCCTCACAGTTGGAAATTTGTTTACACACTCAAGAACTCCTGCTCTAATACCACTTGATGAAGGGTGCTCCCCTTAATACCACAAACACATAACAGAAATAGAGAAATAACAACAATTTGCAAAAATAGAAGATGGGCTTCTTATTATCTCCACAAGTGTGGAATTCCAAATTTTAGAATTACAATATGCAAAGCCACATGGGCATTCCCTTTACAATATTTTGTAGGAAAAAGCCTCGAATTTATTACCCAGATCTACCCAAAACTGCCCTAGACAACACTACGGGCCTTCTTTATATAGGTATTTTCCACCACCCGAGAAGGTTCCAAAAATTTAGCCCTTAGGGCCGACCAAACTTAGAATTATTTTATTTTTCAATTTATTACATCAGAGTCAGCTCAAAATAACTTTTGAAACCCGAACAAAAATTTTGAAGGAAAATTATTTTCCACCATTTCAGGTGACCCGACTTTCGGAGACCATAAGTCATCGCCAATTGACTCGATTGACTATTATAACCCCATTTTGGAAAGGCCATGAAGTGCTTTACAGGCTTGACTCATGCAAGCTCCTGTCACCCAAATTTTTGACCTCATCTGGGGCCTCTAAAGCCTTCAAAACCGAGTTCAAAGTTTCTATACCCCGGTGCCAATACTGAAAATCTTCAATATCTTCAAAACTAGACCTGATCTAGCCATGAAACTTTACTGGCAAGCTAATATGACTAAGATGAACCTCCACATGTAAAATCAAAACATTCTGAGATTGTATGACCAACTTACTAAAAGTAGCAAGTTTCCATAAATAGCAGCTCTACACAAGATAGCCCTTGTTGAATACAAAAATAGAAATATTTTTTGGGTGATGCAAGATTGCTCTTACACCCAGGATGCTCCTGCATCATATTCCTAGGTCTACTAATGTCATAAATATTGGGGACCCCCCCCAAAGCCTCTTTTGATCTCTTGTTTATGCCAAGACCTCTTGTGTTGTATTTTGTGGCCAGGATGTGGTGGATAATGTGAACTTATACCAATGTTGTGGGCAATTGGTGTGTAGATTTATTGGTCTCTAGCCTTCTCTACCAAATCTTCATTATTGGGTGAAAAATTCTTGGAGATCCTTAATTTTTGGTAACATTAAGTTTTTCCCTTGTGCTAAGGGATTTTTTATTTCTTCTAATGATCAAGGTTTAGTGTTAAGCAAGTTGTCAGCTTGGGGGTTCAATCTCTTTTGGTCAAAACATGGATTGTCTCTTTCAACCCTCTTATTGAGCCACTCAATGTGCATCCAATGTGGGTTCATCTTCCTAATCTTCCCCTTCATTTTTGGGAGATTTATAGTTTTGAGGCCATTGGCTACTCTATAGGTCATTTCTTAAAGGTGGATGATATCACTACCTCAATGGATCTCTCTACCTTTACATGCACATTGGTTGATATTGGCATCACCATACCTCTTTCTAGGGATGTGGTTGTAATGGTTGAGGGTAGATGATGGACTCAATTATTGAGGATTATGATGGTGTCCCTTTTTTATGTCCCTAATGCTTCTCTATTGGTCACTTGGCCATAGATTATTCTCTCTCATATCGTAAAGGCATTGCCACTTGGTGGAAGAATGCCAATGGTGGTTATATGGCTGAAGGATGCTAATGATGATCACCTAACTATCCTAACTTTGAATTCTTCCTCTTATGACTCTTCATGAGCTAATGATGACTCCTCCTAGGATAATGCTCCTATTGCTAATTTGGCTTCTTGTAGCCCTGTGGATCCTACTCCGCCACTTACTACCAATGTGGCCCCCTCTGTTCATGTGGACCCTTTTCTTCCTTTTTTGCTTATTACTTCTATTCTACTCCAACCTTTGGCAAATGACGTGCAACCTTGTCAACACTCTGCCCTTGTTCTCACAGTCTCGCAAAGAGGATTTCCCCACTTTCTCCCCCTTGTGGTGGGGACACTAATGATAGTATTGTCTGGATTGTTCTTCGTTAGTGTAGGAATTATCCTTCTTCCTCATATTCTCACTCTCTTCCCCACTTTGTGGGTGAATTGTCTACCGACTCTTGATGTGGGTTACTAGTAGTTATGCTAGTGTGATGCAAATGGTATGTTTTGGCCTTTATTTTTTGTGGCTTTTTCTTGACCAAGTTGTAAATGGCCTTTTCGGTTTGTCTTTGTAAGGGCCAAAACCCTTATTTTGTCATTGATTATATCAAAAATAGGTGATCATAAATTATAATTTTTACAATTTTTTGGTCATATTTTAATTTGTAAGTATTTGATAGTAAGTTATATCAATATTTTTGCTATAGAAGATCGACAATATCTAATTATTCCCATAAATAAGAGGTAGTGAGTAATAGTTAAACATCATATTGCAAGTTTTATGATTATTGCAATATTTATGGAGGTTGACCTTCAAGGAGGCTTATTCTACTCAAGCAATTTTATCACATTCTCTTTATATGTGTGTGCTAACTAAATAATTTTATTACAAGTGGAGTAGGAGAATGTTCTTGGAAACTTGAAGGTGAGAAAAAAGGGATTTTTTATTTTATGTGTTTTTAAATCATATCCTTCTATAATTGTGATTCTTTTATGAAACCTAGAAGAGTGACTAAAGACACATTAAAGAAGATAGAATATAGTTTTGGTGGGAAATTTAAACCTCTTTTGAAGTACTTACTATGAAACTATGTTTACTTAGATTAAAAGGCCGCAAACCATAAATCTTCTTGGAAAAACATTGTTGGTGCAAGTATTGAACATAAGAACCAAATTCAAGGAGCAAATATCATTAGCAATAGATTCCAAGTTAGCCTCATGAAAGATTCAACAAATTTTGAAGAAAAACATATATTTTTTAGACTCAACTATCACCACCAATAGTTCACACAATAGAAGATCATATCTTATGTAAAAAGACAACACTTTTTTTTGTCTCAAGGAGAATTTAGCCATGGTACCAAACTAAATGAAGCCACAAATTAACAATTGTGAAAGAAAATACAAAGTGGGATTTTGGGTTTTTTGAGGCTTCAACCGTATAAGAGAATTTCCTTGAAGCAACAGAAGAAGGATAATAAGTTCTTGCCCAAATATTAGGGTCCTTAGATTCTATAGAAGATTGGTAGTGGCATACAAGTTAGATTTACCTCCAACATTAAAAATACATTTGATTTTCAGGTCTCTCATTTAAAGGAAGTTGAGACAATGCAAGCATAGTTGACTATGTGATAGTGTGACTGCATTTTGTTGAATTTACAATTGAATGACAAATCACCAAAAGAAGAAAGAGAAAAAAGAGAAGAAATGTAAGAAAAAATAATTATAGGGAAAAGTATTTGCACTCTCCTTCTCACTCCTTGATATTCATTGCACACCTCCAAATCCTATAAAAAATGTCACAAAAACCAAAAAATGTTGTGGACACCTAATTTTATGAAACTAATCAATATTCAATAGAATTTTAATTGTGTAATAAATCTAGAGTCTAGTTTCTAAAAATGTAATTTAATTCAAAATTTAACAAATAGTTAAAAATAAAATTAAAAATATGACACATTGGTCATTGAAAAAAAATGCGTACATTAACAAAAGAAATTAAAGGCGAGAACCTTGCCATACTCAGAACTTGAAAAATATGATATAGTTAGAAATATAATGGTTGCGCCCTATACATTTACACTCACATTTCTAGGAACAAAAATAGTTCTTTGTGCTCAAAATCGTATCTTCACAAGCTCGCAAGCATTAGAGGAGATTTAGCATCAATTTTGGAAATAATTAAGGTGTTGTAAACTCTAGTACATTTGTTTGTTATAAATACTATGTTGGACTATTGTTGGACAAGATCTAAATCATTTATGTGGATTCTTTCATTTTATTGTATAAGAAGATATACATTTTGGTGTTAAATTTTTACCCAAATATTTTTTAACATATATAATTATATTTTGTGTTTTTTGATTAATGATAACAGCAGGTTTTGAAGGGGCCCCGAAACTCTTTAACATAAAAAACTTAAGATAGAACATTAAAATCTCCCATAACAAATCAGTCCAGCCAAAAAAGAAAGGCCGAACCCACAAACAAAGGACCCAGAACACTACAATAATATGATCATTTTAAACGGTAGTCCTCAAAAGATAGCAGCAAAGCTATCCAAAATTCCCCTTTTTATGAGAACGAAGAGTCATGTCAAATGAGGAGGAAGATTTCTTATCTTGTTTCCCTTGACAGTGATCCAACCATCTTCAACTCTCGCAGCCTCCTCTTGCCAGCACAATGAATCCAAGATAGAGGACCCAGCCCCCAGCATCGGTTCTGAAAGAAAATTAGAATTACTCCCAGTAGGACAGAGAGGAACACCAACATCCTCAGCGATAACCACACCAATAGGACCGGTAGGAACGACAACTACAGATCCGCTGGCCGAAAGCCTGGAACCCACCAACAAAGGAGAGGGAGGTCCCTGCTTGGCTGGGAGAAAAGAAGCATCATCAACAACAAACCCATAAGGTTCAACAGGAGGCAAAATAGGATTCGAGCCAATTTCATCAACAATAGGCTTTTGAAGAGACGAGACAAGATCAGAATCCTTCAAAATCTGAGAAGAGCTTTTAATGATTGTGTAATGCTTGGTGGAAGCATCCTTCCACCAAGTATGAGAAACTTTCTTCTTTTTAAAGTTAGAGCTGCAGTGTGGTGCATGATGGCCTATTTTAAAATATTTTCTACATCTAAAGGGGATGCCCTCGAAATCTAGTTGTTGCATCCAGCAGCCTTTAGATGACTCAATTTTAATTTCAGCAGGGAGACCCTGCGAAATATCAATATCTACTAGAATGTGCACGAAGGTAGAATGGAACATATTAGAAGAATCATCGTCAATATATTAGAAGAATCATCGTCAATAAGCAGAAACTCCCCCAAAGCCTCCCCCACCTCCTTCAAGACAGATCCTTGCCAAAGATGGAGGGGAAGATTGGGGAGTCTGACCCAAATAGGAAACTTGTTAAAAACCTCATTGGAGGGATAAAAATCCGAGTGCCATGGTTTTAACATAAGCAAAAATTTATAATTAGATTTTGTGTTATGTATTCTTCTTTCTTTTTTTTTCTTTTTTATCTTGTTTAAAGTTTCATTAAAAAACATAAACATTGTAAAACCAATAGTTTATAAGATTAAAGCATTTGACCTCAATATTGTGTTTGCTATCAAAATGTTTTCGGAGCATTAATACAAGATCAAAATTAATTGTGAAGATTCTTTCATTTTACAGTATACCCAAATGTGCATTTTGGTGACAGGTTTTTTTACCCATAATGATTTTTCACATACATAGATTGTGTACTCTTCCATCTATTGTTTATCTCCTTTTCTATCTTATTTTAAATTTCATAAAGCTATCAACGAAGTTGAATCCATTTGATTGCTACTAGATAAACATAGCAAAACCAAAAAGATAGTAAGATTAGAGCACTTAATCTTTACAATATTGAATGTAAGGGTCCAACATTTAGTGAAAGAGATGAAAATGGTCAATTGCTACCCATATTACAATAGTTGTCTAATTTGAATTATAGATACACACGTTCTATCATCCTATACATAAAAAAATAATTTCAAATGAACTTAAAAGATTTTACATTATTTTCATATAGATAATAGAAATGTTGTGAAAATTATGTGCTCAACCTAATAACCAACCAAAGTCTAAAGACTATTAAATGTTCTGAAAACTACTATTTTTTTTATTCCATTCATACTATCATTCATCAAGGTTCCATCTTCTTTCCTCAACTCTTATTTATTTATTTCATACATTGTTTAATAAAATATTCAATCCCTCAAATGCTAACATGTAATCTCTACTATAAAATAGACAGGCCTTCCATGAGCTATGAGCTCAGCTATTTTGGGTCTTATTCTAAATTCCTAGTCGGTTGCATTGAGATGGTTCCAGTGATTGGTAGACACTAATGCGGTTTCTTCATATTCACCTTTTGGGCAGAGTGATTGGCAGACATTAAATCAAACATGTGGAATCTTGGAGCTGGTCTTCCATTCCATAGGCATCCTGCAGCAGCAAAAACCACAACATTTACAAATGTCATGCATTATAATCAAATATTAGTGGAAACTAAACCTACACATTTCTCCTATAAGATCTCTCTCAACACCCTAAAAAACCTCATTATCAATATATGTTTTTTTCTGGTTGAGATCATGTAATTTTCTAAGCGTCAATGTTTTGGATCAAACATGTTGATTCGTGCTAAAAACAAATAGCAAGACAATAGAATCAATAAATTGTAGTGTTTGATCCAAAACATTAACGATAAAAAATCTATATGATTTAAATCGAAAAGAAAATATATTGATTGCTATCCCAACTAAAACAACAAGTGATCACAAAAAGAATCCAAATTGTGGCTTACTTTGTACAGTCCATGTACTTGGTGAGATTGAAAGGCAAGTAGACAGAGCAAGAAGGCATGAGGGAGGAGAGAGCAGCATCATTGAGGTTGTACATGTTGGCATCAATCTTCATGCATTGGCAAATGTTCTGCATGTCCATATGATTCTTGACATTCCCATGCAGAGTTTGCACTCCTTTACAGCAAGGGCTTCCAATCTGTGGAGGGGGGTTTCCTGTCATAAGGAATCCCAGGCAAGGTACCAATTCTCTACTAGCTGTGAAACAATCTGGTACAGCACCCCACACCATCATCACATTCATGCTCATCACCACCAAAATACCCAAAACACCAACACCATGGATTTTACTCACTTTGCCTTCCATTCTCATCATTTTTCCTAATATTCCAGAGTTTGTAAGACCTGAGATATTGGTGTTTGATATGATGATGCAGATGGGGAATTTATATTGGGTGGAGAAGAGCCAATTGTTGGTTTCGTGGGTCATTCATGCATTTTTTGCCTTAATGAAATACAGTTTACCAGCCCAATGTGATGGGATGCAGTTATGGGTACCAAGTGCAGGTGCCAACGGGGCTGCTCCATGTGTGTTGTCATAATTTTTTATTTCATATTAATACAAATTTGCTATCTTTTTTTTTTCTCTTCTTTTTTATAATCCAGGGGTGTTCCCACCATCCAGCCTGGTCTAAGGCTCTCTTAGGCCAAGATTACACCAGCAGTTTATAAGTCACCATTATCGAGTAAGTCTGGGTAGACAGAATCGACCTCTGGACATAAAAAAATTCTCAATGCAGAATTCGTTAGGAAAAAGATTTGAGTTGGTACTGTCCATCAATGATTCTTTTAGGAATGGTTGCAATTGCTGGGAGGAAGGACTTGATTTGGTATTGGTCATCATATGAGAAATTTAAGATTTTAGTTGGCTAAAGGTTTTGGGTTTTATTATTTGTGAATATTATAAATATATAATTATAATAATCAATTTTTTTTCAAGTACATTGGTTGACCGTAAACATACTAAATTACCACTTCAAATTAGGAGTAGCTCATTTTACTATATTTTGTTTCTCTAGAGTGTGTTGGGTGCATGTCCTAGTTCTTTCCCCTAGTTCTTTCCATTTCAAACTCTAATCTTCTATAATTGGTTTGTTAGTATAAGATATTTACTTAAAAGAATATGATTGTCATCTATTGACTTGTTTGCCTAGAAGATTCACTTAATAAACAAATGGCATGACACATCTTCAGAAGGTGAAATAAACAAATCTAATTACATTTTAAACCCATCAAAATTATTTTTTATGACCCTTTGCATACACTAGTATAATTAATTTTTTTGCATATATATATATATATATATATTTAATATTTATATATCTATTATTAATTATACCACATCAACCAAGGGCACTAACTAAAAATGCATCCAACTTAAAAATAATTTTGATTGTGGCCTCATATATTAATGCCACAACATAGAAAACATAGATGGGCTACAACAAATATGTCATGGACTACATAAAGTTTTGATCTAAAATATACATATAAATCCCCAAATCCTTGTCACATCAACTCTAATGATGAATAATTATGACAAAAAAATATCACAATTATCATATGCATATCAATATAAACTATATATGGAAGGGTCGTATGTATATATAGTGATTTTTGGGGGTAAGGTTGTAGCATTACTAAAAGGTACTTGATGTTTGGTTTTAGAAAACTAGAGTATGGTTGCATTGAATATGCATGGACCTAATGTGATCATTGTTTTTAGAGTAGGGATTAAATGGGCACCACTAGGATTAAGGCTTTAATTAGTTTAATATAATACATATGAAGTGGTGTAAAAAAAGAGAGGTTCATGACCTTGGTAGTGTTGATGTGAGTTTTGTGACCACCCCAATGTGAAAGATATAATATTAAGTATTCTAGCCTCTGTTGAACAAGGAAGCTTCAAATTTAAAAAAATTTGAAACTGTGTGATCAAGTAAAGCAACCCCAAGGATTACAATGCATACTAACATCTTTAGTGTTGGACACAATTCGGTTTAATGATGTGATTTTCTAGTAATCACAAGGGGGCTTACACTACTCATTTAATGTGATATCAACTTTCTAAATATGAATGATTTGGAAATGCAAGTGTGTCAGCTACTTGTTGATGTTATTTTTATGACCACTTCAACATGTACAATTGAATACTTAGTATTCCAAATGAAACACCAAATCTCCAACTCTCTCTTGAACAAAGAAGCTTGTATGTTAAACAATGAATATGGATTGTGTGATCTATTAAGTCAAAAATTTAGCAGTTACATGCAAATATAATCAATAATGCAAAGGAATAAAGTACACATAAGTAGAGCAAGAAGACACAAATATTTAACGTGATTCACCCAATCTTGGGCTACGTCCACCAAACAAAGAGTCCAATCTTATTATATAGTCACCACAAACCAACATGATCAAATGAGACAAACCCAAGGTTCCTTCTAATTGTGGGCTTCACTCAATTGTAATGATGTGATATGTTGGTATCACTCGGGCACTTACTCTAGTTCACTCAAATTTATCAACTTGACTTTGCAGGTGATATCTGATATGAGTGCAAATGAGAATGAGGGTTAGAGATTCTCTACTACTAAAATGCAAGAGATTGTGAATTTCTTTGTGACTCTACTAGTTAGTCTTGTCGTCAACTCCACCAAGCTAGTGCAATATTCTAAGGTGAATGTAGGATGTTCAAACTGCTAAGGAATTTGAAGAGCTCTTATTAATGTATGATCAAATTTGAGTTGGGTATTGAAATGGATTCTAACACCAAACTAATATAGGCATCTAAACAAAGGGGTTTGTCTTTTTTCTAAGGCCGACCTAGCCTTGTTTGAACAAATCAAATTAAAATCACCCCCCTTATATTTAGAATCAGACCAACTTTCCTATTTATATATGTTTTCCATTAATCAATGGTTGTATTTAAGGTTCAAATTTCCCATCACGATCGACCTATTTATCTTGTTTTTTAATTGAAATCAAAGACCTTTTGAGCAAGGATGGAAATCAAGTGTTCATTAGGCAAGTGCACAAGGGCTAGAGCAAGAACCCTATAAGGTTTAAGATTTAAGTAAATGGTCTTTTTTCAAAAATATCACATGGCTTGGGCTAAGTACAATACCTTGGAGAAAAAAATCATGTGGGAGTTTAGAAAAATGTAACAGTGGTTTTTGGAAATCCCATAAGGATTGGACGAAGTACATGGTGATTTTTAGAAATCATACCAAAGTTGGGTGATTTCACTTGCACTTTCTCTTGTTCATATCAGAATTCATGAGATGGTTGGGCATTTCCATATATTTGCCTTCTGAAATCAGAACTTGTCCCTTTGTTGGGCAGTTTACCTTGTATCTTTCCTCGTGAACTTAGACCTTTGTAGAATGAACCCTTAATTCCTAGAATGGATTTTGATTTAGTTTGGGTCAGAACCTCTTGAAGACTAATCAAAATTGACATCTTACATAGGCACGATGACTTGTCATTTATTTTCCACACCCTTGGGCTTGACTAAAACATTCTTAGAAAGTGGCTAAGTAAATATTTTAATTTTTTGTTCACCCAAATTTCACAATTCTACACTCTTCCTTTGATCATCCACAATCCAAACTTCATGCTTCCCTTGGTTGTTCACACAACTTGATCGAAAGTGTAATGACTTGATAATTCTTAGATCGAGTTGGGAAACTAGTTACTTTTCTTCCTGGGACTTGGGCACTACGAAGTGTCTAAGCGAAGGTTCAAATTGATGCTCCAACTAAAAATACTTACCTTCCTCAATACCCACTTTGACCAGAACTTGGATTTATAAAGGCTTGCAAAGCTTTAGAATGTTTTCAATCTAACCTAAAACCTACACCTACTAACAATAAAGCGAAAAGAAGGGAGTCCCCACTATTGAACAGGCCAAATAACTGAGAGTGGGGATGAATCAGTTATTTACAAACTCATTTCAAAAAATTTACTAAACCAGTAAATACTTAAACCAATCAGAAACTTATAACAAATGTAAACATGAAAGCACAAAACCATCAACACAATGAACACCAAAATTTATGTGGAAACCCAAACTAGGAAAAACCACTAAGAGGCTAATTCTCATGAAATGAACACTGGTTAAGGTGATTTTTATAAGGGCTCACTACAGGTTAGCTCACTGTTAGTCAAGCTAACTACCCTAAAAATGAATATGCCTAACTTCCAATACAGATAGGCTCACTGCCAATACAATTAAGCTCATTGCTAGAATATAAGAAATGAGATTGAATCTACCACTTATATCACTAACACCAACACTGTAATACATAAATGATATAATAGTTTGCTATTGATTGCACTAGTTGACATGAATATCAACACATAGATCTTTCCTTTTCGGATTCACAATCACTTCGCATATACTTGCATACAAGCATCACACAAACAATTAATAGTATCTCTCTTCTTATATAACTTGATGCCAGCAATGAAGTCAGCCTAAACCAATTTGAAATAGGTCACACCATAGCATTCCTATGGTGGTAAGGAATGAAACATGGACCGCCAAGCTTAATACAACATGCCTCATACATAACAACACGCTACACCTTCTCTAAGACTTTCGATACCTACGAATATGAACAATACATTACATAGTAACTACTGGGACCAAAAAAAATGAACACATCCTAAGATAGGACCGACCCCAAATCAATGGTTTTCCATATGTTGCACACTAAAATGGACCATCACTGACATGGATAATAATAAAAATTTAAATCACATTCTTCGGTGAACACTTCTACTGATACTCCATCACCAACTACTAATACACCAAAGATATTGGTACACACATCAACCAATAAAGGAAAAACAAACAAATCATAAATGAACCACAACTATGCATTGGATATGCTCACATCAATGACAACAAAATGAATAGCATCAAATTCACATTCTAACAATCTCCTCCTTTTCATTAATGATAATATTCATCAATAACAAAGAAAATAACTCTCTATCAAAAGATATCACCATCAAAGTTCTTTGTTTTGCTCCATTTTTCTCTATTATTCTCCCCCTTTGACAACAATGACAAAGGGCCAAAACTCCCCCTTACTAACTCACTCTGCTACCCCTGAAAGGAAGCCACCAAGAATTGATCCAAAAAATAATAAGCATGAAATTCACTAGATCAATGCACACACTAGTGCATTTAGTGAACACTATGAAGCGGAAGACACCCAGCTTCCCCCTGAGATAATCAAAAGTATCCTTGCACAAAGGTTTTGTGAGTTTGTCTGCTATCTTCTCCTTTGTAGGCACATACACAAGCTTCACTTCCTTCTCCAATACCTTCTCTCTCAAGAAATGATACCTGATAGATATATGTTTCATTCTAGAATGTTGTACGAGATTCTTTGAAATGTTTATAGCACCAGTATTATCACACATGATTGAAATCAGCTCATCAAAATTTCTACCTATATCCTTAAAAGTCTACTTCATTCACAATACCTGAGTACAACATGAGGATGTTTCATTTTATTCTGATTCAGTAGTTGATAATGTTACAGAATCCTACTTCTTACTTGACCAAGCAACCAACCGGGATCCAAGGAAATAAGCTCCACCACTAGTACTTCTCTAGTTATCCAAACTGTAGACACCTAAAACTGGTCAAGATCAAACCAAGTGAGCAACTAAGGAAAAATCAAAGCATTAGTTGCAATCAAGCCAAAATCAAATATTAGTTGAAAATCAAAAGCCAATTAAATCAAAAGAATCAAATTAATCAATTAATTATGCAATTAATATAATTAATTGTATAATTCAATTAAAATCAAATTTAACTCATTCAAGGGGTACACATGGCTAAAGAAATTAATTAATTTCTAATTTCCTTCACCTGCCACATGGGAGGAAATTACCTCAACCAATAGGAATTAAGGATTGGACTCACATGAATTAAGCCAAAATTGAATCTCAGTCACTCATAAGGAGAGAGCATCTTGACCACTCATTTTGTCTCATTGTCCCAAGCTTTGAGGACAAAATATTTAAATTGTCCCCATATTTGAAAATGTGGACTTAACCTTAACTCAACCATGATTAAATCAACTCCACCCCCTATGCTTGCTAAAATCTATAAATAGAAGGCTAAAATCAGGAGAAAACGATCCACATATCTGAGAATTGCATCCTCATTATAGAAAATTTGAGCTAGAATCATACTTTTAGTATAATTAAGCATAGTTTTCATTGAAATAAGCTTTAATTGTGCAATCAAATAGCTTAATTCTCATTTTGGGGTTGTCACTAATGGAATCTTATTGAAATATTTGCATTAGCATACGTAATTAGAGAGCTATAGGATGCTTATTGTTCTTATTTTCATTAAATAGCTTACTAATTGTGATAATTTAGCTTCATTTGATTAAATATTTGCAAACTAATCCTATAAAGGTAGAGGGTAAAAAGTGACAGTGAGACGTGAAAATGAATAGTAAAATTGATTTTTTACCCCTATATAAAGCCGTTTGTCCTAAAAGGGAGCCTTTTTAGTAGAAAAATGAACTGGGGATAAATTTGAGCACCAAATCAGCCAAATAAAGGGCATTTGTCATTAGATCATCATTAAAACAATATCGGAAATGAAATCAAAATTAACGCAAAATTAAAAATATTTAATGAAATTAATCAAAAATGTGAAATTTTTCACCAAAATCAAATTTCATTTCATTTTTTAGGGGTCATACACTCAGATCATCATCGATACAATTAAATCAGTTACAAAATCATTCAAACGTAAAAAATTTTGAATTCATCACTAGGGCATCTAAATCAGCAAATCAGGTCAAAATAGGCATCACATCAAGGATCCATCATCATAACGACCATCGAGACTATCAATCAATCAGGATTTTACCAAAGAATCTGCATCTATCATCAATATCAAACCAGGTAATCATGAATCTACATCAGGACATCGGACATTCTTTGAACCAATGCGCTTCGCACATCGATTCAAAGAGGGGCATTTGTAGACACCTAAAAATTGTCAAGATCAAACCAAGTGAGCAACTAAGGCAAAATCAAAGCATTTATTGCAATCAAGCCAAAATTAAATATTAGTTGAAAATCAAAAGCCAATTAAATCAAAAGAATCAAATTAATCAATTAATTGTGCAATTAATCTAATTAATTGTATAGATCATTTAAAATTAAATTTAACCCATTCAAGGGGTACACATGGCTAAAGAAATTAATTAAACTCAATTAATTAATTCCTAATTTCCATCACCCACCACATGGGAGGAGATTACCTCAACCAATATGAATTAAGGATTGGACTCACGTGGATTAAACCAAAATTGAATCTCAATCACTCATAAGGAGAGATCATCTTGACCACTTATTTTTTCCCATTGTCCTGAGCTTTGATGACAAAATATTTGAATTGTCCCCATATTTGAAACCATGGACTTTGTTAGAATAATTGAGAGGGGGGTGAATCAATTAATCACTGTCCCAATTCAAAATGTATAATCCAAAAAACAAATACTTCAATTTCTGCTGCTCGGTAACTTAAAATACTTTTATTGTCTATGCATTTACCGATTATCAGTCTAAAACTTATAGCAGTTACCAATCAAATCAAATATGCAATATGTAAATATGACATCAAAACAAACATCACAATCAACACATAACACAAGAGATTTAACGTGGAAACCCTATGAAGGGAAAAACCACCTGGGACCGGCAACCCAAAATATTCACTCTTCTGAAGTGAGGTCGGTGAAGAACCATCCCTGTTAAAGGTTACAAACACACTATTAGGTGTGACCTTGTTAGAGGATTTAAGACCAACCTTTATCATCCAACCAGCAGTCCCTCTGGGGTTGACAGGATAACAATGCTCATTCTATGAATGATACATAATAAGACTTTCTTAGTCCACTTAGTTAAGATATTTCACTATGTACAATGGTTAAATATGTAACGGTAGGTGATCTAACTTAATACAACTTCAATTGCAAATTACAGATCAATGTTCAGCTCATACAAATCTTTCTGATCAATGTAACATTTCTAATTCAACAATATATCAACTTACTGTCTGTCGGTAATCACTCTATGTCACTCGGTAACACTCTGTAGTAGGGTTCTTCTTAACTAGTATGATCAGAATGCATGAAAACTTGTTCACGCGATGATTTTGCAGTTTCCTTCTCTTCCGACATCACACTCATTGTGAAATCTTTAGTCTCTTATATAAACATGTAAACCATTTTCTTCTGCTCCATCAGATTTTGCCGCTTAATCATATTCATTGATTTTTCCTCTTAAACATACCTCGGCACTTGTGTCAATACCATGTTTGATTCTCATCCTTTAGATCTTTCCTAAATTTTGTCAGTCATCGATCTCTGTAACAAACATTATCTGTTACCTCAAATTCATACACTTGCCAGCTCATCAATCTTATCGGCTAAACTAATCATTTTGTTCATTTTGTTCTTCTCAGTTAACAAAGAAATGCATCGGTGAACACAAGCTCAGTTTATACTATTCTCAGTATACACTACACTCTGTCGGTGTATACCGAAATGCTTCATCAACCAACAACACTGCTTTATGTCTTTCAGCTCTTTAACTCATCATAGATGAATGAAACATAATCAAGTCAATATCATAAGGTCATAGACTCATCAACAAGTTACTTAGTGTATTCTTTATCCTCATCTATCATATCCATCTTCCTCGTGTAGATATTTATGTTCTTCATCTCTATCACTCCTTTTCTACAGATGTTTCGGTATAGTAACTTACAAGATAAGTGTTGTCAAACTAGTTGACATCAATGACAACATAATACTGATTCAATAATATTACATATCTAATCAATCTGCTATGTGATCTCAAATCACAGATCCTTTAATCAAGTTCTAAATCAGTTATAGTTCATCAATCTCTCCCTTTGGCATTGATGGCAACTCAAGAAATATGAAATATACCATACACATAACAAACATGTATTCTAAAACTCTATGAACAAATGTTGTGCAAGCTCTCCCTAGCTTAATATGTTTAATCACTACGTTACTCAATAGCATTACAACATACAGCTTTTTCAATCTACAAATATGATCTTTTAGCTCTCATGTTCCTGCTTCTATTCTCAGTAACTGATCTTCAATGCTCTCCCTTTCTTCAATTTGTCTCTCCCTCAGATAGTTGTCATCAGTGCATATTGTTTCATGTGTTTCATATTATTTATCTCTCCCTTTGACAACAATTCCAAAGAAACAAATAAACAAACAGCTCTTCATTAGCCAAGAAATCTCTATTGTCTAGTGCATACTCTGTATCTCTGTATACTGATATGCCAATCTGTTCTAGTACCTTTCACAACCTTAGACATGATCCAAAGTGTGAACTATGCTACATCAACATGAATGATCTTCTGATAAGATTATGTTGATGCAACATCTGAATCACCTTAGTGACCGGTAGACAGGTGACAGACCCCAAGTCTAGTCCTCAAGTACTCAAATGTGTCTTTCAATAGAACTTTTGTAAATATATCTGCAAGTTGTTCTTTTGATGTAACAAACTCTAGCTTAACTTGATTATCATGTACTTGTTCTCTCAAGTAGTGATACTTTATTGATATATGCTTTATTTTAGAATGCATCACTGGATTCTTTGAAATGTTTATTGCACTAGTGTTATCACAGTATATAATCATCGACTCAGTGATTATCTCATTCATACCTTCCAGAACTTGTTTAATAAATGCAATTTTTGAACAGTTTGTAGTAGCAGCAACATACTCTGCTTCGACTGGAGACTGAGAAATGCAAGCCTTCTTCTTACTTGTTCAGGTAACAATTCTTTCACCAAAGAAGAATGCTCCTCCGGTGGTGCTTTTTATGTCATCCACATTTCCAGCCCAATCAGTGTCAGTATAGACTCTGAGTTCAAACTTGCCTTCCTTAGGATACCATAATTCATAGTCTTCTATTTTCTTCAGGTATCTTAAGATTCTTTTAGAAGCAATCATGTGTGATTCTCTAGGGTTAGCAGAAAATCTAGCAATTATTCCCACAGCATGTGCTATTTCTGGCCTACTATGAACTACATACATTAGCTTACCAATCATTGATCAGTACATTGTCTGGTTTACCTCTGTAGTTTCATCTTCCTTAGTCAGTTTACATCCAATAGCCATCGGTGTTCCCACAGGTTTAGCATCTTCCATGCAAAATGTTTTCAATACTTCCTTTATGTATTTGGATTGTGTGATGAATATCCCATCACTCTACTGAATCACTTGTAGTCCAAGAAAAAACTTAATCTCTCCGAACATAGACATTTCAAATTCATTCCTCATATCATTAGCAAAGGCTTTACATATTTGATCTTGACCTCCAAATATGATATCATCCACAAATATCTCAGCAATAAGAATTGTATCATCAGTATCTCCTTTCATATACAGATTGTTGTTCTCACTTATTCTTACAAATCCTATACTTAACAAATAAGTATGCAGCCTCTCATACCAAGCTCTCGGTGCTTGCGTCAAACCATATAAAGCTTTATGTAGTCTACATACCATATCTTTCTTTTTTGGATCAACGAACCCTTCAAGTTGTTCTATGTAGACTTCTTCTTCAAGTATTCCATTCAGAAACAATGACTTGACATCCATTTGATATACTTTGAATTTCTTGTGTGCAGCATATGCAAGTATCATTTTGACTCCTTCCAATCTAGCAACAGGTGCAAAGGTTTCATCATAGTCTATGCCTTCCTCCTATGCATATCATTTGCATCCCAATCTAGCTTTATTTCTTGTCACTTCTCCATTCTCATTCTGCTTGTTCCTGAATATCCACTTAGTACTGATAACATTCTTATCTTTAGGTCGGGGTACTAAGGTCCAAGTTTTTTTCTTTTCTATTTGTTCTATTTCTTCCTTCATTTCATTAACCCATTCATCATTCTCTAATGCAACTTTCACATTTTTTGGTTCATAATCACAAACTAGAGATGTACCTTGTCTTGCTTTGCTCCTTGTTTGCATCCCATCTTGTTTGTCTCCAATGATTTGTGATTCAAGATGGTGTCTTCTGAAAAAACTCACCAGTATCCTATCTCTCCTTTCATGTTCATCCTGTGTAGGTTCATTTTCTTGCTCGGTATGGCCATCCTGCTCATCGATTTCTCTTTCCTGTTGTTTGGTATTATTTTCCTGCTGACCGGTTATCACAGGTTGTGGCTTCGGTAAATACTCTGGTTGTTCAATGTAAGTGAATCTACCATAGTCTTCTAGTTCCTTTGCACTTTCCTTTGTGTTCTTTTCATCAAACTCATCAACTCAGACGTTAGTGCTTTCAATCATTTTATTAGTAGTTTTATTCAGACACTTATATGCTTTGCTTTTACTGGAATGTCCTAGAAATATCCCTCCATCACCTTTTGAGTCAAATTTTCCATTTCTCCAATCTTTCAAAATAAAACATTTACTTCCAAAAATTCTAAAATAACTTACAGTAGGTTTGTGTCCAAACCACAACTTATAGGGTGTCTTGTTGGTGTCCTTTAATTGGACTCGATTAAGCACATAAACTATTGTACTGACAACTTCACTCCAATATGTTTGAGCAACATTATTTTGTAGCATCAATGTCCTAGCACAGTCAACTATTGACATGTTCCTTCTTTCAGCAATGCCATTTTGCTAAGGTGTCCTCGGTGCAGAGACCTATCTTTTAATACCATGCTCATTACAGAAATTAGTAAATTCATCAGAGATAAATTCACCTCCTCTATTAGATCTTAGGCATTTTAATTCCTTACCAATCTCTTTTTCTACCTTAGCCTTATACCACTTAAACATCTTAAATGCTTTAGATTTTTCTTTTAAGAACATTACAGTCATCAACAAAAAGAAAAAATTATTTATCACCATAATAACTCTGAGTTCTCATAGGACCACATAGGTTGGTATGAACCAACTCAATTATCTTCTTTGTTGAGTAATCCTTACTTTTGAAACTAGATTTAGTCATCTTACCCTTCTGGCATTCATGACACATAACATGATCTGGTTTTGACAAGTTAGGCAACCCTCTAACTCTTATGCTTTTACTAATCTTAATCATGTTATCAAAGTTCACATGGCATAACCTTTTATGCCACAACCAAGCATCTTCATTTTTCATCATCAAGCAAGAAGACTCATCAGTATCAAGATAAAATAGATTACCTCTTGATTGTGCTCCAGTTCCAACTAGTCTTCCTCCATCATCAAAGATTTTCACTTTCTTGCTCTCAAAAGCAACTCGGTGACCTGAATTATTCATCTGTGCCACACTTAACAAGTTATATTTCAATCCATCTACCCAATAAGCATTATCACATTTTATCATATCATTTATCATTAAGGTTCTTTTACCTCTTACCATATAGGGTGTGTCATTACCCATCTTAACTGATCCTCCATTGTATTCTTCAAGTACATCAAACTTCTCCTCATCACCAGTCATGTGATATGTACAGCCATTGTCTATGATCCATGTATTATTTTTGTTAACTTTAGAGATCAATGTTGTTTCTTCATGATTTTCTTCTTCCTCCGAGTCATCTTTCATAGCAACAAATACAACTTCTACATCATCATCAAAATCAGATTTAGATTCATTATCCTTACCTATGAAACATACCTTTTTCCCTTTGTCATTGTTGTCTTGGTTATCTTTGTTGTGTCCGTAGCCTCTATTGAATCTTCTCCCATAGCTTCCTTCAGATTGGTCTTTGGTTCTATCATCATCTTTCTTATGTGGACATCTAGCAGCAATGTGGCCAACCTCTTTACAATTAAAGCATGCCAAAGGTAGCTTACCTCTATACCTTCCTTTTCCTTTGGGTAATCTTCTTGCCATAAGAGCTTCAAGTTCATCAAGCTCATCATCGGTATTATTGTCACTATCATTTTTATTATTCCTACTAGACTTACTAATCTTCAGAGAAGACATGAAAGCAGATTCCACAGATGGTACAACACTATTATCAAAGTTATTTAGCTCAAAGGTTGTAAGTTTACCAATCAGATTGTCAAGTTTAAGTACATTAGCAGATGCAAACCTTGTCTCATGAATAGCAGATATTTTGATTGCATAAACCGGCAATAAGGTTCTGAGTACTTTGCTTACAATAGTTTATTCACTAATGACTCCATCAGATGCTCTAATAGCATGTACTACCTCTTTCAGTCTATTTGTATATTGCACAATATTCTCACCTTCTTTCATCTTCATATCATCGAATCTGCCTCTTAAGCTCTCTGCTTTGGCTCTTTTAACATGCACATCTCCACTGTAAACTTGAGAAATTTTATCCCACATGGCTTTTGCAGTAGTGCAACTTTTAATATCTTTGAATTAGACATCAATGCAGGCAGCGGCAAGTTCCATCATAGTAACATTGTGTGCATGCCTGTCTTTTAGTTGATCAAGTGTCAGGGGACCTGGTGTCGATTCTATATAGCCATTTTCCATCAATTCTAGTGCAGCATTCCCAATTCCAGATATGTGCAACTTCATCCGGCTCTACCATACTGTGAAGTTCTCTTTGTTCAGCTTTGGCACTTCCCTCTTATAAATTTTGAGATCTTTTTACTGAAGTCCTTGAAACTCTGTTCAAAGCAACCAACGCTCTGATACCAATTGTTAGAATAACTAAGAGGGGGGTGAATCAGTTAATCACTGTCCCAATTCAAAATGTATAATCCAAAAAACAAATACTTTAATTTCTGCTGCTCAGTAACTCAAAATAATTTTACTATCTATGCATTTACCAATTATCATTCTAAAACTTATAGCAGTTACCGATCAAATCAAATATGTAATATGTAAATATGACATCAAAACAAACATCACAATCAACACATAACACAAGAGACTTAACGTGGAAACCCTGTGAAGGGAAAAACCACCTGGGACCAGCAACCCAAAATATTCACTCTTCTGAAGTGAGGTTAGTGAAGACCCAACCCTGTTAAAGGTTACAAACACACTGTTAGGGGTGACCTTTTTAGAGGATTTAAGACCAACTGTTATCATCCAACTAGCAGTCACTCTAGGGTTGACAGGATAACAATGCTCATTCTATGAATGATACATAATAAGACTTTCTTAGTCCACTCAATTAAGAGATTTGACTATGTACAATGGTTAAATATGTAATAGTAGGTGATCTGACTTAATACAACTTCAATTGCAAATTACAGATCAATGTTCAGCTCATGCAAATCTTTCTGATCAATGTAACATTTCTGATTCAACAATATATCAACTTACTATGCATTGGTAATCACTCTTTGTCACTCAGTAATGCTCTGGAGTAGGGTTCTTCTTAACCAGTATGATCAGAATGCATGAAAACTTGTTCACGCGATGATTTTGCAGTTTCCTTCTCTTCCGGCATCACACTCATTGTGAAATCTTAAGTCTCTTATATAGACATGTGAACCATTTTCTTCTGCTCCATCAGATTTTTTTGCTTAATCATATTCATTGATTTTTCCTCTTAAACATATGTCAGCACTTGTGTCAATACAACATTTGATTCTCATTCTTTAGATCTTTCCTGAATTTTGTTAGTTGTCGATCTATGTAACAAACATTATCTGTTACCTCAAATTCATACACTTTCCAGCTCATCAATCTTATCGGCTAAACTAATCATTTTGTTCTTCTCGATTAACAAAGAAATGTGTCGGTGAACAAAAGCTTGGTTTATATTGTGCTCGATATACACTACACTTCGTCAGTGTATACTGAAATGCTTCATCAACTGACAACACTGTTTTGTGTCTTTCAGCTCTTTACCTCATCATAGATGAATGAAACATAATCAAGTTAATATCATAAGGTCATAGACTCATCAAAAAGTTACTCAGTGTATTCTTTATCCTCATCTATCATATCCATCTTCCTCATGTAGATATTTATGTTCTTCATCTCTATCACTCCTTTTCTACAGATGTTTCAGTATAGTAACTTACAAGATAAGTGGTGTCAAACTAGTTGACATCAATGACAACATAATACTGATTCAATCATATTACATATCTAATCAATCTACTCAGTGATCTCAAATCACAGATCCTTCAATCAAGTTCTATATTAGTTGCAATTCATCAAACTTAACCTTAACTCAACCATGATAAAATCAACTCCACCCCCTATGCTTGCTAAAATCTATAAATAGAAGGCTAAAATCAGAGAAAGGGATCCACATATCTAAGAATTGCATCCTTATTATAACAAATTTGAGCTAGAATCATGCTTTTAGCATAATTAAGCATAGTTTTCATTGAAATAAGCTTTAATTATGCAATCAAATAGCTTAATTCTCATTTTAGGGTTGTCACTAATGGAATATTGCTGAGAGATTTGCATTATCATACCTAATTAGAGAGCTATAGGATGCTTATTGTTCTCATTTTCATTAAATACCTTACTATTTCTGGTAATTTAGCTTCATTTGATTTAAATATTTGCAAACTAATCCTATAAAGGTATTTCTAGTACACACAAACAACCTACACAATCTGCATCAATATAAGCTGTCAGCATGAAATTTTATTTTTTTTGGTACCATAATCTAAACTCTTTTGTTCCATTCAAATATCTAAAAAAACTATTTACTACCATCACATGTGACTCTTTCAATTCTTGTTGAAATTTGGTTTCCAAACATACTACATACATAATATCTAGTCTAGTAGAAATTAGGTACAATAATCCTCCAATCATTGATCTCTACTTGCATCTATTTTTGGTGAATCATCTTCCTTAGTCATCTTACAATTGGTAAAAATAGGAGTACATATCAGTTTAGAATTCTCCAAACCAAACTTCTTCAACAATTCCTTAACATACTTGGATAGAGAAATTAAAATTCCTTTACTATTTTGATTTACTTGCAATCCAAGAAAGAAATTCAACTCACCAATCATGGACATCTCAAACCCCTTTTGCATGTCCTCTGAAAATATCTTGCACAAGTCATCTTTTCCTCCAAAAATAATGTCATCAAAATAAACAACAACAATCAAAATCTGGTCTAAATAAATCTTGTAATATAGATTATTATTTACAAAACCTTTCTAAAATCCTTGTCCAATCAAATATCTATCTAATCTTCCATACCAGGCTCTCGATGACTACTTCAATCCATATAATGCCTTCTTCAATCTTCACACTACATTTGGATTCCCTTCTAATCTGAATCATTCTAGTTGTTCAATGTAAACTTCTTCCTTCAATTATACATTCAAGAATGTTGACTTGACATCCATTTGAAAAACTTTAAAATCTTTATATGTTGCAAATGCTATAAATATCTAAATCACCTCTATATAGGCAATGAGGGCATGTGTCTCATCATAATCACTTCCTTCAATCTGAGTGTAACCCTTGTATACTAACCTTTCCTTATTCCTTATTACCTTTCCATTTTCATCCAATTTATTCTAGAAAATCCATTAATTAGTATCAATCACATTCTTATCAGTCATTATGGGCACAAGTTCCCAAGTCTAATTCTTTTCTATCTAATAAAGTTCTTCCTTCATTGTTCTAACCCAATTTTGATCATTACATGCTTCTTCCATGGATTTAGGCTTAATTTCTAAAAGTAAACACAATAAAACTTTCTCTTGTGCTTCTTTACTCCTAGTAACAACTCCTATATTATTATCACCAATAATATGATTCCCATAATTATTTTTTTGTACATACGTTAGTTCTTAGTTGTAGATACTGGAGCTTGTTTTGTCTCTTACTCTTCTTTCTTGTTTTCTTTTCCTTTGTCCTCTATATCAAATTCATATTCAAAATGTTTTTCAAGATTCTTCTAAAAATCTTCATCAACCTTCACACTCACACTCACACTCTCAACAATCTTATTCGATCTCTTTTGTAACAATGGTGCACTTTTCTCTTTGTAGAATATCCCAAAAATATACCTTCATCTACTATGTTGAAAAAATTTCCAAGATTGTCCTCATCTCTCCTAATGTAACATATGCTTCCAAAAATAGTAAAATATTTCACTATAGGTGTTCTTCCATGCCAAAGTTCATATGATTTATTTCCATACTTCCTCTAATATAGAACTTTGTTAAGTGTGTACACAGTTGTATGAAAAGATTTTTTCCAGTAGACTTCCGGTAAACTTGCTTCCTTCAACATAGTCCTTGTTGCTTCCTAAATTATATGATTCATCCTTTCCACTACACCATTCTTTTGTGGTGTTCTAGCCATTGAAAAATGTCCCCTAATACCATGTTTCTCACAAAAACTTTCAAATTCATCAGAAGTAAATTATCCTTCTTTATTAGATCTCAAAAAATTTATCTACCACATTCATTCTCATCTCTTGCTTTAAATATCTTGAACATCTCAAATGCTTCTAATTTTTCTCTTAGAAATGCAACCCAAGATAACCATGAATAATTACAAAGAAGAGTACAAAAAAAATTTACCTTGTAAACTCCTTGTTCTAGTACAACCACACAGGTCGATGTGCACTAGATCCAGTAAACTAGTAGATGAATAGTCTATTTCCTTGAATGTGTTTTGGTGTGAAAGATGGATAGGGTTTAGAAGAATGGGGGTTTTCACATAAAAGAGACCCTAAACCAGTATTTAACACATACATGAAATTCTAATGATAAGGAACATAAATCTAGCAATGCTTGCAAAGAATAATGAAATCAAATAAAATGAAATACATACCTCATAACATAGCAAATCTGGAAATACCTTTTTTTGGTGCATCTATCGTGTTTCTGGAAATTCTACAATCAGATTTGGAATAGAAACACAGAAATAGACAAAACCTAGAAATCTTTTTCTTTTATGAACCAGGTCAACCTTGACCCAAATACGGGGGTGCAATTGTGCCCCTTTATGTCCACCTTGACCTACACTACTCTGACAGAAATTTTGTTCACAGATCCCAAAAAAATTTTGAAAAGGGTATCCAAAACTACTCTGCAACTTCCAAAACAACGACTGTAGATATCTGAAAATGGTGTTTTGGGGTGGCTATATAGGGTTTTGCCTTAGTCAAACCCCCATTTTGGTGATTTCCACCTCCACGAATAGCCAAATGTAATAGAATATGTGTGTGTGTTGCTCATAGGAAGAGCTTTGAATGTGTAATGCCAAGATCTAATCCTCTAGATTGAGACCCTAGCATGAATTGAAATGAGAAAGAAATGTATATATTTGAATGTGATAAAGAAAGCATACCAAGCCCCCAAGGCTAAAGTACTCCTACCAAAATCACAATCTGTAGTTGCTACCCCATGACTGTATCTTTAGAATGCTTGAATATTGAAAATGGTAGATCAAGGAAGAAGGAATATTTCTTGCTCCAAATGAATGTCCACAATGACTTGTCCACAAAATGCTTTCTTTCCTCAAGGCATCATCATATCTTTTTCTCCTATATCATCCTCTTGCAATCTTGCATCATCATCTCATCATTATGTTATCTCCTCATAAATTTTTGAAATGAAGGCAAAAGAGAGCTCTTATATAGAGATTTCAAGGCAAGTCTCCTAGGGCAATGTAAGGGCCCCTAATTCAAACTTCACCTCAAATTATGGTCCAATCACAATAGCCAACTAAGGAGGAAATGTATTAAATGAATTTTGAATAAAAACCCTTCCGCATTCAAATTCGGAGGACAATTTTTAATTTAGGGCCCTGCTATGATCCAAATTTGAAAGTAGGAACCAAAACTTGACAAATGTCAAGGTCAACCTCAACCCTGACCTGAGGTTTCAAGCCAGACAACTTAGAGTTTCAGTGAAGTTTATGTGTTGGCTAGAGACTTAGAATGATGGGAAAACATAACGAAATGCTGGAAAAGGGCACAGAGGCCTAGAATAAATGTGATGAAGGCTAGGAGGACCGATACATAGGTCCTACCTAGAAAATAGATCCATGAAGAAGGAAATCAAGGAGAATCCTCAGGATCCTAACCCTAATTTCACCTAGAAATGAAGAATCAAGTGCAGATGCATCCTAAATGCAAATCTATCATGAAAATGCACTAAATGAGGGTTCTAAACCTACCAAGATGGAAGTGCTTCCATTTTAAGATGATACATTTATCCCCCACTTCAGCTTAGATATGACACTACGTGAATATGCAAGCTAAAGTAAGAAAACATCATAATAAATAAAAAGGATATAACCAAGTCCTCAATGTAGAGAATCTACAAAAAACCTTTAGTACCTACAACCTGCAGCACACAAGGTTAATGAAAATCCATAAATCACCTAAGACTTACTAAAATGAATTTGATAAATGCACAGAGACCCTTATGCCCCCCTGTTTCAGCTTTCTACTTCTAAAGGATGAAACAGGGTGATAAGGATATCCCTATACACTGGAAATGCAATTTGTTGAAAAGGGCCTTTTCCTAAACTATTTAAAAGGATTCCTACCCTTCCTAAACTGATTCAAGGAGTTAGGTATCTTAATCAAAATTCCAACACCGTGGATAGCACTGAAAATGGAGCTACAGAACTCAAGTTATGATGAAAAGAGTGAATGTTTATCTAAAAGCATATGAAGGGAAATTCAAATTTAACATAAATAAACCCTAACACACCCTAATAAAAATCCTAATTTTGAATTATAAATAAGGGAAGAGAGCACATACCTACTCATTCTTACCATTTGCAGAGTTTAGAAGAGAAAGTAGAAAAGAGAAGACAAGATGCCCCCAGCTAATAGTATCGGTGTAGATGTGCCTGTTATTCATGCATCACCATTGAGATCATGATGACCTCCATGCACCCATACAGAGACACCACCTCCAAGACATAGACATAGAAAGCATGGAGAGAGTAGTCACTCCATGCCCCCACCATCCAAACCCTTCAGTGATATCCAGGAGGGAGATCCAGGTATAAAACATGTATTTGATTTAAATATTTGACTTAATTTATGAAGAAAAAAGATAAATATATTTTAATTCTGCAGCTAGCATAGTGGAGTAGAGGAGCTTTTTATCCAAGGTCCTAAAGGATACATGCATGTCCAACCGACTACTAGCCAGCCAGCGAGAGTTCCCCATTGGTCACAAAGATCCCGGCAGGCATATCGATATCTTTGCTTGTGTCTAGCAAGAGCTGAGGTTATGTAGAGAAAGAGAGGAGAGGTTGATGGATGACCTACGAAGATCATAGGAGCATGTATATGAGCTTATCATATCAAGGAGCCACTTGCAGAGTACCATACAAAGACCTTCATCTTCTCATCATAGATTAGAGAGATCTGGGAGCCATCGACCACTAGAGCATATGAATAGAGAGAGTGATAGATAGGGCATTTGTGCCACATATGTATCAAACCCAAAAGAATTTATAAATGAAAAACTCTCTTTTCTAGTTAGTTATTTGATTGACTACTATATTTTCACCAATAAAATAAAAGTTAATAGAAAGAAAGAACGTGTATAAATGTATTCAAATGTAATATGCTAAAATCACATAACCTATAAAACAAACATAGTTATTTTATAAGGAATACATAAATACACAAGGAAAGAGAGATGTACTAGGGATAATAGCATTTGAGATTCATAATATTGATAGGTTCCTTAAAAGGTGCACCATCCATATCAGCAATTTTGTAAGCACCTGAACCAAAGTCCTCAATGACAACAAAAGGTCCAAGCCAATTAGGGCTAAACTTTCCTTTTTCACCAGGTAAAGCATTCACATTTATTTGATTCTCATATAATACTAAATCACCCACTAAAAATGATCATTCAATTACCTTATGATTATACTACTTCTAAAGTGATTTATGATAAGCCTTTATATGTTCCAAAGCATTTAATCGTTGTTCATCCAACATTTCTAATTCTTGTAATTGTTGTTCTCAAAATGTATCTTTTTCAATTATCCCATGAAATGAAACACATAAAGAAGGTATTTCTAATTCCAAAGGCATAATAGCATCAGTACCATAGACAAGATTATAAGGAGAATTACCCTTGGTAGTAGGAACACTAGTCCTATAAGCCCATAAAGCATAGGTAAGTTGGGTATGCCAATCTTTCGCATGCTTATTAACTATTTTCCTCAGAATTTGTTCAATGACTTTATTTGATGCTTTAGCTTGACCATTAGATTGAGGATAATAAGGAGTCCAAAATATATGTTGAATTCGATATTTCTCCAAGAATTTTGTGACTTCTTTATTCTTAAAAGAGATACCATTATCCAAAACTATCATCAAAGGAATACCAAATCATGTTATAATATTGTTAAGAATGAAATCACAAATAACATCCGTAGTAGTTGAATGGAGAGGGATAGCTTCCACCCACTTCATAAAGTAATTTGTAGCTATCAGAATGTATGTATGTCCTTGAGAAGAAGCTAGTTAGAGTTTTCCAATAATATAAAAACCCTAAATACTAAAAGGCCATGGAGAAACTTGATTACGAAGTTCACAAGTAGGAGCATGAATCAAATTACTATGATGCTAACATTGAGGACATTTCTTAATAAACATGAAAGAATCTTGTTCCATTGTTTTCCAATAATATCCCATTCTAAGAATTTTATTGACTAAATATTTTCCACCAAAATGTCCCCCACAAGAAGCAGAATGAGCTTCTGCCAAAGCTACGGGAATTTTGGTTCTACCAAGACATCTTAATAGAAAACCCTCATAAGAGCATTTATAAAGTGTATCTCCTAAAATTATATAATGTGCTACAAGCTTCCTAATATGATTATGCATGTTCCTTGTTGTTGATTTGGGAAAAGTACCATCTTTCAAAAAATGAAAGATATGAGAATACCATTCATCCAAATGCAAATTGAAACAATCAGAGGTAACCTTGTTGGAAATTGCAGGGTTTTTAAGAGTATGTATAGTAAATTGAAATTTTTTAGCATTATTCTCAAGATAAACCAAATAATTTGTGCCTACTATGGCATCCGCATGTTCCTAGGTAAAGTTTGAATCGTATAAGAAGAGAATTTTGAAATAACATTAAGAGCCAAATCTCTATATTGTGTCATTTTATCATTCTCAGTCTGATAACCTCCTTTAATCTATTCCACAATCAATTGTGAATCTCCATAAATTTCCAAGTTTTTAATGTTAAGGGATGATGCTACTCGTAAGCCAACTATAAGAGCTTCATACTCCACCATATTGTTAGAACAAGGAAAAGTCAATTTATATGATAGAGGGATCGGCTTTTTTGTATGAGGGATCAAGATAATGCCAACACTAGAACTTGTCTTACATCTATATCTATCAAAATATAACTCCCAAACCTCATCATGTTTAATAGCTAGAATGTTTTCATTGGGGAATTCTATTGAAGTAAAGCATGTATTGGAATGAGGACAAGGAGCTTCAGTCAAATAATTTGTTAAAGCTTGTCCTTTAATTGACTTTTGAGAAATGAAATTCGGATCAAATTCTATAAGTAACATCACCCACTTTGTAAGATGGCCAGAGAGATCAGTTTTTGAGAAAAGTTGTTTCAAAGGATCAAATTTAACAATCACATTGACTTCAACATTTAATAGATAATGCTTGAGTTTCTAACAAGCATAAACTAAAGCTAAGCATTGTCTTTCCAAATCTATATATCTTATTTCATAATCGAGTAAAGTCTGACTGATGTAGTACATAGGTCTTTCCTTACCTTCACTGTCATTTTGAGCCAACAATGCACTCACCACATTTTGAGTGGCTAAAGTATACAAATAAAAGGGTTTATCAAATTGAGAAGGTTGTAAAATAGGAGGATTGGTGAGATACTCCTTAAATTTCTCAAGGGATTGTTTACATTCTTCATTCCAAGAGAAAGTGGTATCCTTTCTAAGCAAGGAAGTAAAAGGAATAGTTTTATCAGCTAAGTTGGAGACAAAGTGATGAATAGCTTGAATTTTTCCTTGTAAACTTCATGATGAAGGGTGCCCCCCTTAATACCACAAACACATAACAGAAATAGAGAAATAACAACAATATGAAAGAATAGAAAATTGGCTTCTTATTATCTCCACAAATGTGGAATTACAAAATTTCAGAATTACAATATGCAAAGCCACATGGGCATTCCTTACAATATTATGTAGGACAAAACCTTGAATCAATACCCAGATCTACTACCCAAAACTATCCCAAGATGCCTAAGACAACACTACAGCCTTCCTTATATAGGCAATTTTTCCACCTCCTGGGAAGGTTCCAGAATTTTTAGCCAACAAGGCCGACCAAACTTAGAATTTTTTTATTTTTTATTTTATTACATCAAAGTTGGCTCAAAATAACTTTTGAAACCCAAACAGAAATTTTGAAGGAAAATCATTTTTTGCCATTTTAGGTGACCCAACTTCCGGAGACCATAAGTCATCACCCGTTGACCCGATTGACTATTATAACCCCATTTTGAGAAGGGCACGAGGAGCTCTACAACACTTGAATTAAGAAAGCTTCATTTAGCTGAAAATTCAACCTCATTCGGGGCCTCTAAAGCCTTCAAAATTGAGTTCAAATTTTCTGTACCCTATTTCCAAAACTGAAAAGTTTCAATATCTTCAAAACTAGACTTGATCTAGCAATGAAACTTTACAGGCAGGCTGATATGACTAAGATGAACCTCCACATGTGAAATCAAAACATTTCAAGATCGTATGAAGAACTTACTAGAAATAGCAAGTTTCCATAAATAGCAGCTCTACACAAGATAGCCCTTATTAAAAAGAAACCAAAAATATTTTTGGGTGATGCAAGATTGCTCTTACACCCAGGATGTTCCTGCATCAGACACCCGAGGTAATTTGAGAAGTGACCATGTCACGGCTCAGGTGTGCAGAGGAAAACCAAGATTGTTAACCTCCTCCTTTGTTAGCCATGATGAATCTTCAATAGGTCATCCTTTCCATTTGACCAAATACTCTTCATATGTCATGTTCCTTGTGCTTCTGCCAACATGACTATCTATTATATCCTCAACCTCTTTGATACTCCGATGTGTTGCTATAACCTCATCTTCAATACCTCCTTCATGATAGTCTATCAGATATGGCCCAAACTTCTTCATTTTCAGCTTGTTATATGTACCAACTGGAAATCGCGCCTTCCACAAATGAACCATGACTTCATCTCCAACCTAAAATTCCTTATGCCTTCTTTTCTCATCTGCCTTAGCCTTATACTGTGCATTCATCTTGGTAATATGCTTCCTCACCTCCTCATGGATGTTCTTCAAATGTTCTACAAAATCCTTAGCTTCAGTACTACTTATTTCTCCTTTATCTATCTTCCTCAACTCAGATGCATTTCTGGACTACTTCCATATACAATATGTGGATGATGTGATGAACTAAACTTCAAATCTATCTTCAACTCTTCACTTTCTACTAGTGTCATTCTATGTGCAGCCTTATTTGGCAAACTGGCTCCTGGAATCAAGTCCATTTGATGCTTGATCTTTCTTATTGGTGGTAATCCATCAGGTACATTATCGGATACAATATCCTGAAACTCATTCAATAATTCTGCAACTTCTATAGGTACATCTTCTACTTCCTCTTTCCTAGCCTTTGGAATTAAGGTAAAACACATATGCTCATTCTGCATACCATCTAATAAATTTCCTCTATCAACAAAATTTATTCTTGCATTACCACATACCTTTTCTTCTATTTCCTTCAATGATTTTAGCTTATGTCGCACTCCCTCCTTTATCAGGGAATAGGTATTCGCATGACCATCATGTACAGCACATCTATCAAACTGCCATGGCCTACCCAACAACATATGACATGCATCCATAGATATGATATCACATAGTACCTCATCTTGGTACCCGCCGATCTTGAACTTCACTAGGCACTGTTCACTGACCATGACCTTGTGGTCATCCTGCACCTAGACAACCTAATATGGATGTGGATGTTTCTACCTCTTGAGCTTCAACTTTGTCACCATCTCTTCTGACACCAAATTATTAGTACTACCACTATCAATAATCACATCACAACACTTACCCTCACACTTGCACCTGGTGCGAAACAGGCTCCTTCTTTGCTTAGGTTCATTTTCATCACTCAGTAGGACTCTTCTGTTAGTTAGTGTTTCTCCTCTTTTAGCATCTTTAGAATGTGATGATCTGGCATCTTCATCTGCATATGCAACTCTAGCCTAGCCTTCATTCCTCCTATTTGTCCTTCCTTGGCATTGAGGACATTCAAATGCCCTATGTCCTTATTCTCCACAGTGAAAACATGTTCCACGGAAGCCTCCTCTTCCTGAACCTTGTCATCTTCTTCTTCCTCTCTGATCTCTATTGTTCTGATCTTGGAAATGATTGAAATTGCCTCCTCTCTGATTCTAACTATTACTGGCCTCATCCTTCTTTTTTAGATCTTCATTTCGATCTTCATATGATCGTCCACTAGATCTTCCATCACGACCTCTTCCGCTTTGTCTTCTCTCAAACTTCTTGTTCAACTTTTCCTCTACTTTTAGGACAAACTGGTATGCCTCTTCAATATTGTTCATTCGAACCAGATTCAATTCTTCCTGAATGCTCAGCCTCAACCCATTAAGGTAATGGGAAACTTTCTCCTTATCAGCTTTCGCATGTCCTATTCTGATGAGGATTTGATAGAACTCCTCTGTATACTCCTGAACAGATCTTCCTGCTTGCTTCAAACTTTGCATTTTCCTTAGTAGGTCAAGCTCATAATCAACAAGGATGAACTATCACTTCAATTTATCCACCATCTAATCCCATCTTGTGATTTTATCCTTTCCTCTTTGATTTCGCTCCAATTGAATCTCTTGCCACCAAATCTTCGTATGACCCTTCAGTTTGGCCTTTGCAAACTTGACCCAATCAGGATCCTCGATATCTTCATACTCAAAATATTCTTCACATTCATTGATCTAGTCGATCAATTCCTCTGGGTTAAGATTTTTGGAAAATATCAAAACCTCAATCTTAGGTCTCTTCCCGATCTTGGAAATGGCCCAAAAAAGCCTTTCTTCCTCCGGGTTCACAACTTCAACTTCTCCTTCTTGATCTTCTTCTTCAACTTCATCCTCGCTTTCGTCTCTAACATTAAGATTCATTCCTCTGCGAATCTCTTCTTGTAATGCTCGCACTTGTCTCTAGAGTGCTCTAACCTCAAGTGTTACAACACCAGCTCTTCCACCACATTCCCTTCATGGAGGCATTTTTGTGATGCACATTGAAACCCTAAACACAGTCCTGGTGCAAACTACCTCACAATCGGTGATCTGTTTACATAAAAACCCTAACCCGTGGTCCTGGTGCAAACTGCCTCACAATAGGTGATTTATTTACACACTCAGGAACTCCCACTCTAATACCACTTGATGAAGGGTGCTCCCCTTAATGCCACAAACACATAACAAAAATAGAGAAATAACAACAATATGCAAGAACAAAAAATTGGCTTCTTATTATCTCCACAAATGTGGAATTACAAATTTTCAGAATTACAATATGCAAAGCCACATGGGCATTCCCTTACAATATTCTATAGGACAAAGCCTCGAATCAATACCCAGATCTACTACCCAAAACTATCCCGAAGTGCCTAAGACAACACTACAGCCTTCCTTATATAGGCATTTTTTCCACCGTCTGGGAAGGTTCTAGAATTTTTAACCAACAAGGCCGACCAAACTTAGAATTTTTTTTTTTTTTATTTTATTACATCAAAGTCAGCTCAAAATAACTTTTGAAACCCAAACAGAAATTTTGAAGGAAAATCATTTTTCACCATTTCAGGTGACCCAACTTTCAGAGACTATAAGTCATCACCCGTTGACCCGATTGACTATTATAACCCCATTTCGGAAAGGGCATGAGGAGCTCTACAATGCTTGAGTTAAGAAAGCTTCATTCAACCAAAAATTTGACCTCATTCAAGGCCTCTAAAGCCTTCAAAATTGAGTTCAATGTTTCTGTACCCTATTTCCAAAATTGAAAAGTTTCAATATCTTCAAAACTAGACTTGATCTAGTAATGAAACTTTACTGGCAGGCTGATATGACTAAGATGAACCTCCACATGTGAAATCAAAACATTCCGAGATCGTATGAACAACTTACTAGACATAGAAAGTTTCCATAAATAGCAACTTTACACAAGATAGCCCTTATTGAAAAGAAACTAGAAATATTTTTGGGTGATGCAAGATTGCTCTTACACCCAAGATGCTCCTGCATCACTTCATAACTGAGAAATGTTCTTAAGAGGAGGCATATTAACAATAGCTTCAATATTTTCAGTATCTACCTGTATGCCTCGCTTAGAGATTATAAACCCCAATAATTTACCAAAATCAAATCCAAAGGCACATTTCTTAGGATTCAATCTCACATTGTAACTTCTAATCCTTTCAAATATCTGTCATAAAATACTAACATGACCTCTTCTTTGTATAGATTTTTCCAAGATATCATCCACATAATCCTCAAGAATCTTATGAATGTAATCATGAAAAATCAAAGTCGTGGCTCGCTGATAAGTTGCTCCCACATTTTTTAATCCAAAAGGCATCATGACCCAATAAAATTTTCCCCAATGTGTTATAAATACGGTCTTAAATTGATCTTTGGGAAGTATAAAAATTTGATTATAGCTCAAAAATGCATCCATAAAAGATAATAAAGCATGACCCGTTGTTGAATCCATAATCATATCAATATTAGGTAATGGGAAATCATCTTTTAAGGATGATTTATTTAAATCTCTAAAGTCAATACACATTCTTATCTTATTTTCTCCTTTTGAAATGGGCACAATATTTGAAATCCAATCTGAATAATCAATAGAGCAAATGAATCCAACATCCAATAATCTTTCAATTTCAACCTTAACTAATAAGGCAATTCCTGGATTCATCTTTCAGATTTTTTGCTTCACAGGTTTAACATTTGGTTTGAGAACAATATTGTGAGTAACAATCTTAGAATATATACCTAGCATATTCAAATATGTCCAAGCAAAAATATCCTTAAATTCAAGTAAAAGGGAAACCAACTGATCACATTCATCTTGATTCAAACATTTCCCAATTTTTATCATCTTCTTAGAGTCATTTTCATCCATTTGAACCTCAACAATCTCAGTTATTAGCAAATTACTTTGTATTGGAGAATCCATTGGTAAAGGAGAAATATTTTGTTCATCATGTTCTCCAAAATAAGCTTTTGTATTTAGACAATAGGGCTTCCATCTTTTTATGATGAAACATAGGTAGATCCTCATAAGCTCCTAAAAAATCTGCTAAGGCTTCATCTTCGAGAAAAACATCCAAGATAGGTTTTTGATCCATGTCAAGAAGGACCAGGTTAACCAACTTCAAATATCCACCACATATATGATTAACATTGAGAGGAAAAGCCGATGGTTGTTTGTAAGGATTGAACCCCAATCCATATGCATAATCATAAATTTCATTATCCAAAGGTACTTGTATACCTTGTTCGTATTTACCACATCCTTTCCCATTAAATCATGATTTCTTGAGGAGATGATAACCATAACCATATCTATTGGTCATATCAAATTGAGTCCAAGGACCCTCATATGTCACAATGTCATAGTAATTAGGTTTTATTGTTTCAATTATTTCTTCAATCGAGGAAGAAACAAAGTTACTTTTTAATTCCACAAAAAGTGGGGAAGGAGTAAAAACTTGCTTTTCAAACCCACTTTGTTGTTTCATGAATTATAAATCATAAACTTTATATTCTCCAATAAAATAAGGACTAAATTCCAATGTTTCCCAATCATCCCCAATCAAAGAAGAAGATGGAGTTGCAATTTGTTTAATCTTAGGTGGCCTTTCAAGTTCTTTACTTGATTGGAGAGGTTCAAAAACTTTAGCATATTCCACATTTAAGCAAGGATTCGATGCATCATCTGCATGTAGCGTATATATCAAATTGTTATAAATGAACCTAACCTTGCGATAAACTAGAGTAGAAGGAACTACATGCATAGTAGGTAACCAAGGTCTACCTAAAAGAATATTATAATTGAGAGGTCCAAGAATAACATGAATAGGTGTATTGAGAATAACCGGACCAGCTTTAACAAGTAATGTAATAATGCCCAAAGTTCTCTTTGCAATATTATCAAATCCATGAATAGGGACATTATCAGGTTGAATAGTTGTAAGATCAGCCTTAATTGCCTTAAGCATATCCATGCTACAAACATTAAGCCCAGATCCATTTTCAATTAATGTTCTACGAATGATACCCTGATTAATAGAAACAGCAACCATAAGAGAATCATATTGATTATGCACCTCAACAGAAGGTAAATCATCATCGGTAAACACAATAGGAGGTACAGAAGGCATAGTATGCATGCACTCCAAAAAGGAATTAGTTTTCTCGTGGTTAGGAGGCAAAGAAGGAAGGGTAGATAAAGCCTTTTGCAATGCCTCATGATATGTCAGGGAAGTTTGAAGCAATTCTCATAACAATATCTTAGCAAGAGTAGCATGTAATTGTTCTACTAATTCATACTCCTTAAAGGAAGATGGAAACCTAGGGACTTGAGGAAGCATAGGTTGGGAAGGAGGTAAAGAAACCAGAATAGTATGCTGAGAGTTATTCCATGTGTGATAAGCATGTGAAATGAAATCTGTGTTATCAAAGAAATCCAAAGGATCTCTAAGTTTACCCTTAATTTTTATTCGAGGACATCCTTTTACCGTCAACAAAGGTTTAGGATATAACATTCTAGGTGCATCAATGTTGCAAATAGTGGAACATGAAGGTAACCATTCACACACCCTATGGTAAAGGTCAATTAAAGAGGTTGTAGAGGAGGATGAAATAGGAATAGGATCAATGGAGATCTTATTCGAACAATTTTCATCCTCACTTCCATGTACCTCATTAGGGGATCTATCCTCTTTTGCAATAAAAGCCTCATCAAAGTATTTAAAACAAAAATATAATGTTCAACACAAAGTAGCACTACAAACATGAAAAATGTAAGTGTTTTTGTATTTTTAAAGAAATTTTGTAAAAAAAAAAAATTTGAAATATAAATGCAAGAGCATAAAATAAATCTACTTTTATATGCATGTAAGATCTAACATCAAATGCAAATCTAACACCAAGAAGAAAGAGTTTTCATAAATGGGTTCACCAAAATGTTTTGGTGTGAAATATGGATAGGGTTTAGAATAATGGGGGTTTGCACATAAAAGAGACCCTAAACAAATATTTAACACATACAAGAAATTCTAATGATAAGGAACATAAATCTGGAAATGCTTGTAAAGAATAATGAAATCAGATAAAATGAAATACATAGCAGATCTAGAAATACCTATTTTCTGGTGCCTGTATCATGTTTCTGTAAATTCTACAACCGAATTTGGAACAGAAACACACAGAGGGAGAAAACCCAGAAATCTTTTTTTTTTGAACCAGGTCAACCTTGACCCAAATACGGGGGCACAATTGTGCCTCTTTATGTTGACCTTGACCTGAACTACTCCAACAGAAATTCTATTCATAGATCCCAAAACATTTCTGAAAAGGGTACCCAAATCTGCTCTGCAACTCCTGAAACAGCGATTGTAGATATTTGAAAATGGTGCTTTGGGGTGGCTATATAGGGTTTTGCCTTAGTCAAACCCCCGTTTTGGTGATTTCCACCTCCAAGAATAGTCAGATGTAATAGAATATGTGTGTGTGTTTCTCGTAGGAAGAGCTTTGAATGTGTAATGCCAAGATCTAATCATCTAGATTGAAACCCTAGCATGAATTGAAATGAGAGAGAAATGCATAGATGTGAATATGATAAAGAAATCATACCAAGCATCCAAGGCTAAAGTACTCCTACCAAACTCACAATCTGTAGTTGCTACCCCATGATTGTATCTTTAGAATGCTTGAATGTTGAAAATGGTAGATCAAGGAAGAAGGAATATTTCTTGCTCCAAATGAATGTCCACAATAACTTTTCCACAAAATTCTTACTTGCCTCAAGGCATCATCATATCTTATTCTCCTATATCATCCTCTTGAAATCTTGCATCATCATCTCATTATTATGTCATCTCCTCATAACTTTTCGAAATGAAGGCAAAAGAGAGTGCTTATATAGAGATTTCAAGGCAAGGCTCCTAGGACAATGTAAGGGCCCCTAATTCAAATTTCACCTCGAATTATGGTCCAACCACAATAGCCAACTAAGGAGGAAATGTATTAAATAAATTTTGAATAAAAACTCTTCCACATTCAGATCCAGAGGCCCATTTTTAATTTAGGGCCCTGTTATGATCCAAATTTGAAAGCAAGAACCAAAACCCAACAAAGTCAAGGTCGACCCTGACCCTGGCTTGAGGTTTCAAGCTAGTCAACATATAGTTTCAATGAAGTTTCTGGGTTGGCAGAGACTTAGAATGATGGGAAAACATAATAGAATGCTAGAAAATGGCACAGAGGCCTAGAAGAAATGTGATGAAGGCTCAGAGGACTGGTACATAGGTCCTACCTATAAAATAGAGTCAAAAAGAAGTAAATCAAGGAGAATCCTCAGGATCCTAACCCTAATTTCACCTAGAAATGAAAAATCAAGTGCAGATGCATCCTAAATGCAAATCTATCATGAAAATGCACTAAATGAGGGTGCTAAACCTACCAAGATGGAAGTGCTTCCATTTTAATAAGATACAGAATTATTCTCTTCTGTGTTTTCCTTCTTTACATCCCTTATAGATAACATTTTCTGGTCTTCTCAATCTAGGTAATTCTCTTACTGATCATGATGAGCTTATTCTTACTGAATTGTCAAAGTTGATGTGGCACATCCTCTAGTGTCAAAGACAAATGTCATCTATCTAAGATATAAAATATCCTTTTGTATCTCCTTCAAGTTGATACATGTTCCTTCCTATCTATTTTCCAATTTCAATCACTTCTCTAGATCTTTTTTGAATCTCACATTATTCATTCTTGAACATAACATCATAACTATTCTCACACATTTTTTCCAACACTCAAAAGATTGTGACACAAAATCTTCACATAATAACCATTTCCAGTGTTATTCTTCCCATCAAAAGTGATAGAATCTCTACTGACAATATATATTGCCTTATAATCACCAAATCTAATAGGACCACCATCATATTTTTCAAGTGTTACAATTTTACTTTTATCACTAGTCGTGTGATTACAGAAACCACTATCAATTAACTATTCATTTGTGTTCCTTCTAACATGCAAAGCAGTCTCAACATTATCATCAACTTATGGGAAAATTTTATAAATATCAATTCCATATTTTTAATCTTCTTCAGCATAAAATAAATAATCATATGTTTATGACTCATCATCTAAAATACTATCATCTTCATTAACATTGTAAGCTTTCTTATTGAACTTCTTAAATTTCTACCTAGGACATTTCTCTAGACACCTAGTAGCCAAATGACCAATCTTTCCGCACCTAAAATGCTTGAGAGGTAACATACCTTTCTATTTTCTAGTACCCTTCTTTAGCTTCCTTGCAAATTTTTCTTCCAACTCATCTAAATCTTCATCACCATCTGGTTCTTATTCTGACCTTTTTGCTTTAAATGTTGTCTCAAATCTACTCTTATCTTTTTTGAACTTCCTCAATTCAAATGTAGTCATTTTTCCAAATAAATGTTCTATACTAAACTTCTTCAAATCATACATGTCCTCAATCATCATGATCTTGTCATTGTAGCTATTCGATAATGACATAAATATCTTCTCCATAACATCTTTATCAATGATATTTCCTCCTTGATTCTTGAATTCATTTACTTCATTTTCAACTCTCTGAAAACAGCTCATAATATCTTCACCTTCTACCATTCTCAAATTCTCATAATGTCACTTAGTTATTAGTTTCTTAGATAAATTAATTGTATCATTGCCTTCATAGATTTCCTTCAGCTTTTCTCAAACTTCATAAGAAATCTTCAATGAAATAACTTTATCTAATTCACTTTTTGATAAAGCACTAAAGATTGCATACCTCTCTTTATCATTCTCCTCATAGGTTGTGGTTTCATCCTAAGTGTTAAGGTCATTTTGAGGAAACACATACTTTTTCTCCACATGCTTTTAGGTAGTGTAACTGATAAAAACCATATATTCTCTCATCTGCTTTTTCCATGAATTGTAGTCGGATCCATTAAACATAGGAATGTTCAATTTATGTATCATTGGATCTACCTCAAGTATTTAAGCTATATACCAAGGAACCAAGCTCTGATACTAATTGTTGAATAGGCCAAATAACTAAGAGGGGGGGTGAATGAGTTATTTACAAACTCATTTCAAAAATTTTACTAAACCTGTAAATACTTAAATCAATCAAAAAGTTATAAAAAATGTAAACATGAAACCACAAAACCATCAATATAATGAAAACTAGAATTTATGTGGAAACCCAAAGTGGGAAAAACCATGAAGAAGCTAATTCTTGTGAAATGGATATCAGTTAAGATGACACCAGTTAAGGTGATTTTTACAAGGGCTCACTTTCAGTTTTCTCACTATGGGTCAGCTTAGTACCGGCTAGGATAACTACCCTAAAAATGAATATGGCTAACAACCACTACAAATAGGCTCTCTTCCAGAATATAAGAAATGAGATTTAATCCACTGTTGAGATCAATGTCACAACACATTGCAATATAAAGATGATGTAATAGTTTGGTACCGATTGCACCATCTCGCATGAACATCAACACACAAATATTTCCTTGTCAAATTTTCAATCACTTCACATATACTCGCATATAAGCATCACACAAACAACTAAGATTATCACTCTTCTTAGATAGCTTGATGTCATCAACCAAGTCAGCCTAAACTAATTTTAAATAGGCCATGTTGAATAATTCTCATGGTGGAAAGGAATAAAACATGGACTGCCTTGCTAAATGCAACATACATTGTGCATAACATCATGCTACACCTTCTCTATGAATTTTTGTACCAAAGGATATGAACAATGCATTACAAGGTAACTACTGGGTCTGAAACACAATGAACATGTCCAAGATAGGACTGAACCCAAATCAATGTTCCATCATATGTTGCACACTAAAAGGGTCCATCACTGACATGGATAAGAGTAAACATTTAAAGAACATCATCCTTTTGTGAACACTTCTACCAATACTCCATCACCAACTACTAATACGCAAAAGATATTGGTACACACATCAACTGATATAGAAAAATAACCAAATCATAAATGAACCACAACTATGCATTGGATATGTTGACATCAATGACAACCATTAATGACAACAACATAAATAGTATCAACTTCACATTCTAACACCCACAAAATTGGGTGATGGTGTGAAAAGGTCACAACACTGATTCTAATAAAATAAAGTGCAAAAGAGATTAGGTTTAAGAATCTAATTTTTCTCTATTTCTAACTCTACCAATGCAAGGGATTATTGATGGTGAATTAAAACCAACCAATCCTTTCTTCCAAAACTTTTAAACAACTACGCAAAGGAAGGTGCTATCTTCTAAGGGTGTAAGGATGATTTCCAAATCACTTAGGCACATTAAAACCATCAAGAATGTGAATCAATTAACAAGAAGAAAACAAAATTATGTGTTTTTTACTGAAGTTCAATCTAACCTTGAACTATGACTTGAAATCAAAAAGTAGCAAAAGGTATGAACATAAGTTTCAACATGAATCAAAAATAATATCTTTCATTCGACTACTCAACATAAACAAAAGCTATCTAAGTGAGAAATAGGAAACCATGAAACACTCCAAAATAACACAAAGTATTCATCAAGCTTCAATGAATTTATAATTATTTTGACAGTATCTTTGCAAAAATTTCACAAAATCTCCTTTACAAATGAAATGAGTAAGTCTTATATATATGCCTCAAGTACAATGGATGACCTAGATTGATTCAAGATCAATGGCCTAGATAATTCTAAGCAATCCTAATTAGGTTTTGTTATAACTATCACCTACAAGAATTAAATATTGACTAATGAAAATAGAGCACCTATTTGTGGACCAATAAAAATATTCATTGCCACATGGAATCATAAAAAATCTTCCTCTAGAACCATGCTTCCTTTATCCCTTTCTTTGATGGCATATTTGAGAACTTGGACACAATTGATTCAAGATCCTCCATGGTAACACTTTGAAAAGCATCAAGTTTCAGCTCCATCACATCCAACTCTTATTTGGATGCTCCAATGGTTTTTCCCCATTTTTCTTTCTTCCCTTGGAGATGACTAAAAAAATTCATGAAAGAAATAATTTTTCCAACTAATTCTCCTTGATAGACTCTTACCTTTGGAAGTAAGTGACTTTGACCTTCTCCTTCAACTCTTCTAAATTCAAATCATCATCCTCATTCATTTCTAGTCCAAATAACTCCCCCAGGTTCATGAGGATTTTGTATTGATCCTTTTATCTTCTCACAATCCTTTTTCATTACATCAAGGGTTTTCCTTATCATCATAAAAGAGCGGTACCAACAGTTGAAATCATAAATATTTCCTTCTTCAATTGCACCTTCTTGAACCAATGTTGAAGTAATAATTTCCTTTAACACCTTAAGGCAAGGATCAAAGTGTAATATAGCCTTATATGTGCCAAGTTAATAGAATTGTAACTTTTTATTCATTGTCTTTGTTTCTTGGGTCATAGGACATGACTCCAACATCTTTCTAGTTGAAATAGGAAAAGATAACCCTAGAATATGCTTCTCTTTTTTAATGAGACTATATTCTAATAATTGCCTCATCACACAAGAAATACCATCTTGTTAGTTGGATATCTCAAAAACTTTAATGGATGGAATGTGAATCCTTGGATTCTTAGGCATGTAAAAGATGGAAATTAAATGAGCTACAAACCATACTTTTCCACTAAATTCATAGCTTTTTGACAATCTTTTGTGTATTTATCCTTGTAGAAATCGGGTGAGATACATCGAGAATGCATCATTTTCTCTTCTATAATGTTCCTTATCATGCAATAGCAATTATGGATAGAAATTGTACACCTTCAATTGGCCTTTATTATTCCCTACCTCTCCATTAAATATCAATCTTGTGTAATTTATGTTTTTGGCCAATATGTATACTACATAAGAGCTCATGTAGAATTTATGTTTGTGTTGGAGTATGATAACACTAAGAGGGGAAGTGAATCAATGATATGAAAATATAATAACAATTTTCAATCAAAACTTATAACAATAATTCAAATGGAATGTATAAGGGTAACATGACAAATGAAACATGCAAAAAGAATGTAACACAAGATATACACTGAGTGGAAACCCTCTGGGGAATAAAACCACTTGAATTTCCTCATTGTCTTATATGGAAATATCCTTTTTACAATGCCTCACTAGCCATACATCTATCTCATTGACAATGCTATCTCGTTGATAATTTTTTATATGCCTCACTGGCTTTTCATTTTCAATACAATTATTGATTCATACAGAGTCATAGAATCAAATTAAGCATAGTGATGAGGATCCAATATCATACATACTTGGATGCAAATAATGATTTGTATCAAATGGTGAATCATACAAGATATGGTGAACTATAGACTTAATCAAATATTTTCAACTATAGACTTAATCAAAGATTTTTTATCATACAACTGATTGTGCATAAAAACAAAGTATGTTTCATGTAAACCAAATAATCCTCTTTGTACATCAACTGAATCTCTTTTATGATGCTTATAAAGCATTTCATTCTATTAAACTAAAAATGTAACTTTCATGTGAAAACATTTTACACAAACTATCTCTGATTATGTGTCCCAAAAACTGATTTCCATTTCTTATTTGTCTCTAATCAAATTGTCAAATAATCCTTAATAAAAAAAATGATTAACCTTTGTTACCATAACTGATACTAATGTTGAAGATTGATTATCTGATGGTGATGGTGATGAAGACCGACCAAGATCAAAAGAATATAAGATAGTAGAAAGTTTATATCATTTATTGTCTTGTCATTGATGTCAAGTAATTGATTTCTGGTTTATATTGTGTTGCCATATCATTCAGTATATGATATAAGTTGAATGAGTTAAGAAGATGAAGAAATGAGATGTTGTGAAGTTGAATAACTTAAATGGGCAACTGATACAGATCGGACAATGATTAGATTATGTTGATATAAAAAATTTTCTACCTAACATATGATTATGTCAAGTCGGTAAAGCATAGTAATGAAGAATTTTCAAGTCAATAAGAAAAAGAGTTTTGGCTACCGAGCAGGAAATGTCACTCACTAAAGGAAAAGGAACTAAAGGCACCAAGCAAAGTTAACCAAATTTTGGATGCGCCATCGAGCAAGGAATGGTAATTAAATAAGGATTGGAATGATATTTAATGATTAGCTATGATGAGATGGATGATCATGATGACAAGGAAAGCCAATTACAAAGATCTACGGACAAGAAAATTCAAGGTGAAGATCTATGGATTAGATCTAAATGATTAAAGTGAAGGAACAAGTTTCAAGAAAAGTTCAAGTTCCTAGGTAAAAATAAAATGTGTTACTGAGATCTAGATTCAAGGTATAATGAATTGAACGGTTAAGATTGATCAAAGAAAAATGTAATAGAGGAGATTAAGAGGCAAAAATTGTCTATATAAAGGATGGATTTGTATGAACAAATGGTTGGAAAATTGAAGAGTTGAAGAGTCACCAAATGAAGCAGTGAAGAAGGAACAAAGAGATTATAAGTCAGATAGAAGGATCTAATGAAGTGTTGAAGCCAATGGAAAGTGGAGAACTGAAGTGAAGATTGAAGAGTGCACAAAGGATATGGTTATGAAAAGATAGTTGTGAATTTATAGGTCAAATCATTTACTATTCCTTACTAGCATTTGTAACAGAGAAATCTCTTAATAGAGTGGACTTAACAGTCTTATTGTAAAATCCTTGAAAAAGGTAAGATTTTAAAGAGTGTTTGAAGCCATTTAATTAGGTCACTCCTAACAGGGTAAAGATCCTAACAGATCTAAGGTAAATCCCTTGACCGGGTCACACCTAACAGTGTACATTATAATCTTTAACCAGATTGGCTCTTAACCGGGTGTACTTCATAAGAGTATTTTCTTAGTGGGTGTCAATTCCCACAGTGGTTTTTCCCAAAGTTGGGTTTCCATGTTAAATATTGGTGTTACATGTGATGCATGATTTGTGTGAATGGTTTGCTGATTTTTTAAGTTTATTTACTGTTGTTGGTAAATACTAAATTATGTTTTTCCAAGATGTCACAGAGTTAATCAGAGAAAAAATTTAGGTATTTGGAATCAAGGATTACTGATTCACCCCTCCCCCCCCCCCCCCCCCCTCTCTGTAATCCAACAACCTTCACTATCAATGTCTTGATAAAATGAAATTTTTTTTCTCTATCTTTTTAATAAATTAGAAAATAATAATCGTTGTGTTTTTTATTACTTAAGAAGCCAAAACAAGTGGGTTTTCCCTTACATAAACAAGGCCTTTCAGTAGACAGATAAGCCATTAACATCAAAAGGCAGCACAACAGGTGCTAACTAGAAAGACAACAACCTAGCACTAAGGCTAGAAACCCTTCAAAGGAAGGGACGGACTCGTGCCACATGGGAAGAAGAGTGAGAGTTTAAAGAATAGTAATCCTACACTGTCGAACAACTATCTAGGCGATGCTATCCTTAGGTTCTCCAACAAATGAGACCTCACTAGGACACCCATTAGCATAGGGGCCATAGTGTTGAAGAACCAGAGCATTGTTAGGAGAAACTTTTTGTAGAACAAGAGTAGAAGAAGTAGGATCTGTACAGGCCCCATGGCCAATGGAGGTCACACCAGAAGTAGAAGGGACCACATCTAGGGTTGCAACAAAATTAGGATTCAGATGAGCAGTAGAGGTTTGCTTCAGAGTAGAAGCATGAACAGCATCCATATTTTCAGCAAGAGTTTCATATTCATCAGAAGGTTGAGATTCTTTAGAGGAGGAATCAGAGGGAGAATCACAAGCACAGACGGTTAGATGATTAGCACTTGCAGCTCACCACCAAGTAGCGGCACCTTTTCTACATAGAAGAGTGCAATCTGTAGCCATATTTTCCATAGATAAGCACTATCAAAAATGAAAGGGAATTCCCTTATAATCTAGGGCTTGATTCCATGGCCTCTCACTAACCATAAGCACCACCTCTCTTGAAAGTGGAGTGGAGATATCCAAATCAACCAGGATACAAAGAAAAGTAGAATGGCCTAGTGTATCAATAGCTTCATCCACCTTTAGGAAATGGCCAAGAGAGTTTCCAATAGCTCCAAAGAAAGACATCTCCTAGAAGTGAAATGGGAGATTAGGAAGGCGAACCCATACTGAAGCCATATTGAGTGGTTCAGGAAGAGGGTCGAAAGAAACAGTCCATGGTTTTGCAAAAAGGGAATGATTTCCCTAGACCCACAACTTATTCAAGATTAAATCATGATATTAAGAAGAGGAAAAAAAAGAAATAAAAAAACCCCTTGCACAAGGATAAATCTCAATGTGACCAAAAGTTAGGGGTCCCCAAGAACTAGTTACCCAGTGGTGCAAATTTGGAAGAGAGTACCAGAGACCCACAAACCTGTAGACAATAATCTTTGTATTCCTTATTCATGTTTTATCTCTACTTTGAAAATTAAAAGAAATATAATCTTTTTATTTTATATTAACATGTATTATCTCTGTGATTAAGTTTCAATCCATGTGAATCTCTTAACAAAATCTTGTCAAAACAAAAACTCCTTAATCATGATCAGACTTAACAAAACCTTGACAAGATAAATGATCAATTTTGACAAACTTGTTAAGCAACACCATATAGTAGAGACCCATAGATTATAGACCTTGGGCTAGGACCACTAGGAATAGACCCGACTCAAGAGTATAAAGAAAGCTAATACAAATTGAAGAACCCTTACCTATATTTTTTAAAAGAGTAGTTACAAATATGCACAACTTAAGTATGAGTTAAAAGATAATGAAATATTATATTTTCAGACAACTCAGACCTAACCCCAATTTGAGAGTGATTAAGTAGGAGCAGGTGACTCTAAACAAATGATTAGAGTAATAGAAAGAATGATTTCATTGTACCAAGAATACAACCCTAACTTAGTGTTTGCGAATAGATTTGTCTTCCTATTTTTAAATGAATATTGAATAAAGACTCTACACTTCTAAAGACAAACGATTCATCAACAGTTGGGTAAGCAAAGGAAATTTCTTCCCTCTATATTTTTAAGGTACAACTTCTTTATATAATATTCAATGAATTGTTAACAAAAAAGTAAACTCATACACCTTTGACCAAAAAGTGTAGAAGGACCACTTGAATACTCTTGGGTATCGAGGTGATTTTATAGAATCAACATAAAATTAAATTGAACTATAAAGAAAACTGAGATCTATTAACTGCTTCTAAAGAAAACAACCTATAAAATAACTCAAGAAGGATGAGCTAGAAAGAAACCAGGAGTAACTGAATATAAATAACGTATGCATAGATTTAAACGTATCAATTTTCAAAGAAATCAATACATTCCAGATTTTGATTCAAAGATCTAAACCATACCATGCATTCATATATTCATATAAGATTGGATCAAAGTCTAATCAAAAATCAGTCATCCACTATTTCAGAAATTTTAAAAGACTATGCTAACTACTACTTACAAAAAGAACCTATCTATTTCCTATCTCTATTTTCTAACCCTTTTTCTATTCAATGCTCCAGCATTAATAGTTTCAAGTCCGAGAGAGCCTCCAGAAAAATTGTTAAACCAATTACATAACTAAAAATAGAGTTTCATAGCACGTGTCATTTAAAACATAAAGAAAGGGAAATGTTGTCCCGAAAATTACTAACTCCCTCTAGGGCCTTCTGACATGGCAGTCTGTACGAGCTTCAAGGATCGAAAGACGTTCACCAATCCCTGGGCTGGCTGGAAATGTAGATTCTTCAAACCTGTCAACTTCACCCGAGTCACATTCTTTTCCCACCTTAACTCCCTAATCCTCTCTACCTTCTTAGGTAACTGCCCTCATTTCAACGGCAGCATAGATTCCACATTTACAATTCTAGTGAAATCCTGAACTGTAGGCACTTCATTTTCCTTGAGAGCATTCATGGTGTTTGTAAAGACTTTAACTATGGTGTATGCATCTCTATTACCTTCATCAATTTGCAGAATACTCGAGGGATTCACTATTTTTATATCTTTGAGGGCATCCACATGCATATCTAGCACTTCTTTCTTGATTGTCTTGGCTTGAGAGATCACAGCCTTGAACATCGTATTTTTCCAATTGAAATTTTGTTTCAAGATAAATAGAATATAGGGGTCCACTAGTTTCATTGGGTTCTTAGCCAAGAATTGAGTCACACCATAAGTTTCTATTTCTTGAACCTATATGAAAATTGTTGCACATTTCTCTTCCTCCATTTTCCAGTTTGGAATCAAGGTTTGAACTTCACTGAGTAATCCTTCTCCATCTAGACAAGTGGATATAAACTCATGGATGAAAGCACTCCCTTTAGTTATAACATTATTTATCCAAGACTTCACGACCTCCATCAGAACCCTCCCCTATTGCATCTATTTCACTAACCTTTGGCTTTCAACTGAGTTTGGATCAAAGTCTTGGGAAGACTGGGCTAGTGGTAGTACTCCATCGTCAGTAAGTGAGGAAAGAAATTTAGCCATGGTAGAGACCAATTGTTTCAACTCACGTTTCTCCCATCCATCTTTTTACAACTGCCCGAGCATGTGATCAGCTGAGAATTTAAACAGGTGATCCCTAGAATCCCTATTTAGAACATCAAGCTCCATTTTCATGATTTCGAAGTCTTCAGCCTCTGGTTCCTGAATTCCCTCTTTGGGCCTGAAAGTGGATATTTCTGCAGTTACCTTTCCAATAGATGGATCGGTAGAGAGCCTAGCATCACTCTTCATTTATTTTTTTTTGGGATTCTGAGTAGCATATTTAGTGATGATCTCCTTCAAAGGAAGTGAAATTGGTTTATTACTTTTCCTCTTATTTACTGACTCAGTTAGCCAGGGAGGAACCGAACTGGTGACCATCTGATTGTTAGGAATTTTTACAGGAGTATTCTCAACTTGAGGAAGATTCGTGCCACTGGTAAGGATTTCTTGAACCTTTTCCTATTGATCCGATGAAAAATAAATGTCATCATCATTAATCTCGATATCCAAGTAGTCTAATCCCAAGGATGCCATTTGACAATGCCTTTCTGATCTTGTTCTAGGTCTCAATCTTGGTGCGGTAGGATGCCCGTCGGGAACCACCTTTTTCTTAGGGGAAGTAACTTTACCTACATTTTGAACCATAAGAGATATATTAGATGGGACATGTTTCACATTTTTTAAGGCTAATCCCACACTATGCTTTTCAAGAGGGGGGGTCTTAGCTCCTTTCTTTATCTTTTCTATTAACCAATTTTTTGTGACCCCGAAAATAGTTCAAGCCCTCAGCTTTATATCATCTTCTTCTTTCCTATTCCAATCTATGTCCAGGAGACTTCCTTCTTCTACATTGCTAACCTCTGAACCTATGGCTTTGGAACTGTGCTCTTCTACACCATTAATATCAAAATTTAACTGCAAAATTTTGATCTGTGGAATTACAAGTCTGGAGTGATCTCTTTTCCAAATTGCCTCCTCATCACCGAGATCTTCCCATAGGTCCTCAAGGTGCGAGCTTGGTGAAGGATAATTACTTAGGCTTAGAACCTACCTAGCTAAGCCCTTATTGTCAAAACCCCTTCTTAATTCATAAAATTGCAAATGAAAACTCAGCAAGTTGCTTCCTATCACCGAAGCATCCATCATATTATTACAGGTCAAGTTGCTAATCTTGATTGGGAACATAGAAGGCCATTTTTCTTCAGGAAGGGTATTTTTAATAACCATGAACAGTTGTCTGCAAACTTCTACCAAAATAAAATAGTCGAAAGCAAACCTTGGGAGTCTGAGTGGTTCATCATCGAAGCCTCCAACCCGGATGTAGGTGAAACGTGGGAACTGAATGAATAGACTTCCATAGGTTTGAATTAGTTTATGTGCCTCCAATGAAACTCTTTGGTTTGGGACTCCTACCAATTGTTGACACAATCTACCTAGGAAAACATCATGAACCTTCCTGTAATTTTCCAAAATTTTATCTTTTCTTAATAACGGACAGTATTCATAAATTAAAAGATCTTCATTCTAAGGAACTTGTTGAATGGTAGATAAATCTTCTGTGCATGCCAGGTAGTATATCAAATAGGAGGACATAAATAAATCCTTCTTAATGGTCTGAGCCTTTTTAAGTTGGTCCCTCAAGGAACTAGCAATAATCTCCACCCAATCAATATGTTGCCCCCCTTCCAAGACTATCTCTATAAAATGAAACATCCATTCCTCATAGAGCAGAACCTGTTCTGAACCTTTAATCCAGTGAAGCAACACTATCACATCATGAATAAGAGGTTTCATGAGATCTTTGGTGAGAACTTTAGGTAACTGAGACCCGCCTTTGTAATTGGTTTGAGTCCACTTCCTAGCCACATGACTCTGGTTTTTATCTACATTCTCTCTGTCTTGAGCTAGAGATTGGGTGGGAGTAAAACTGACAAGGGACTCTTCTGGGATTTTAAAAATAGCCATAATAGTCTCCCTATTGATTGGCACCAGGTTTTGGCCTTCTGCATTCATAATGCACTTAGATTTAACATCATATCGGTTAATACATTGCTGAACCAATTCTGGGCATACAGCTGATGGCGAAAAAGCCGCGGCTTCTAATAATCCACTCAATAGGAACTCTAAACTATGATCTTCTGCTGCACGGCTTGTGAGTTTAATTGCCATTTTTTCTACTGGTATCCCTAATAGGTCTATGTTTGAGACAATGGGAGCTCGAAATTGCATATTTTTGACATTTCCAAAGAAATGCATACTGGACCTCATATCTTCCTCAGGAATAAAAACAAACCCCCCCCCCCCTCTCGAATCAATTTATTAAACAACAACAGGAAATGAGAAGAGCTTTAGGGGCTACCTGTTTTACGCAGACTTGGAACAAATTATTCTCCGACAGCCGAGACTTCATAGAAAACTAATAGGAAAGAAAGACTTACAGAGCTGTTTATATTTTGAAAGAGTAATGCCCTGAAAAATCAACTTTAATGAGCATTAGTTGAGGACATTAATTTTGAATGATGTGAATAGTGATGACTCAGCAATAGGATGTCCTTTAAATCCACCATCTTTATTATCATTACTAACCATTCCCCAAATGATATCTCCCGCTTGTGCTAACGATTTCATTAATCGTCACCCAAAACTTTATTTGGGATTTTCTTCGTTGTTCCTCAAATCAAAACTACCCATCTTTAAAACTTAATCATCATTTCGGTGTCAACTTATGTCATGTGTCCCATCAACTGTCCTTTCACTTATGACTCTACCCGCAATCTATCTTTGAACCTCTTCGAACTACTTTGAATCGGAGTTCAAAGTGGTTAGAAGTGGTTCACCCCCAAAAGGTGATGTAGGTCAGGGCCCACCTACAGAAATCGTTAAAAAAGAAAACATTCATTGAACTACTTCAAACTACTTTGAACCAAAGTTCAAAGTGGTTCAAAGTGGTCTGGGTGAGACATGAGTCTTGAAAAAGGTTCATCTAAGGAAGTCCGAATTTGAACTTGACAAACTTGAAGGCTATTTCTTAGATGACTTTGAAGGGCATAAACGCTTGAAGGATTATTGTAGGGAAAAACTCTCAAGGAAACACGTTGAATGAGCTTCAAAATAATGAACTATCAAGGTTCTTAGACACTTCAAATATGGTGACTCTAACTATCTCTAACATCGGCTCTAGCTGGGGACTGCATATTGCTCAATGTGTAGAGAACTCTGAATAACTGGTTTCGTAGAATAGACTACCTAAAGGGAAAGAAAAACATAAAACTAAGGCACAACAAAAAGGAAAATAGGAAACACTACCTAATATGTACACAGGTATTGTTTGTGTAAAACACTAGAGCTTTCATAACTTGAGGTCCTACCCATTATAAGTAAAAGGCAGATTCACACCATCTGAATAGGACAGCCAGAAAGCATTTGAGCCAAGAGCTTCAGAAATAATAAATGGTCCCTTCCATAAAGACTCAAATTTCCCATGAGACCCTTTAGGTGCTAGCCTCTTGTCCCATAGTAGCACTTCATCACCCTCCATAAAGTTACGAGGTCACACCCGCATGTCAAAAATCTGCTTCACCTTCATCTGATGCTTTGTGATATGGTCTACCAACTCCTCTCTTTCTTCTTCCAGTCTACTCAAATGCATAACCCATTTCTCCAGAGGGTCTTTGAAATATAGATCTTCAATAACTGCTTGGAGCTTGGCTGAGGAGAGTTCCAAAGGAAAAGAGACATGTGCTCCTATCCCATATACCAATTCAAAGGGGGCCATTCCAATTTCTCTTTTCAAAGTGGTTCGATCTGCCCACAAGGCTTCAAACAACTTATTTTTCCATTCATGGGGATTATCATCCATCAACTTTTTCATGATCACCACCAGGTTCTTATTACTGGATTCGGCTTGACCATTCCCTTGCGAAAAATAGTCAAAGGAATGAGCCAGAGAAATGCCATGTTCATAACAAAAAGCTAAGATTTCTTCAGAGGAAAAGTAAGTAGCATTGTCTGCTACTATCTTAATAGGCACCTTGAACCTGACAAAAATATAATTTAAAAGGAACTCACACACAACCTGAGAGTTCACTTTCTTGGTGGGGATAGCTTCCACCCACTTAGTAAAATAATCGGTGGTCGTTAGAATGTAAACGTGCCCAGTGCTAGATGGTGGGTTCAAAGGTCCCATGAAGTCTATCCCCCATTATTTGAAAGGTTCATCAACAATCACAAGTTTAAGAGGTAAAGCAGCAAGATGAGGTCTTCCAGTAAAAATTTGACATTCTTCACAATTGCAGACATACTGGTACGCATCCTTGAACATGCTAGGCCAATAGAAATGATTCCTTAGGATCTTGAATGCGGTTACAGTTGAGGAATAGTGACCTCCACAAGCTTCATCATGGAATACCTTCAAAAGTTCTTTCTGTTGCTCAGCATCCATGCATCTTAAGAAGGTTCCATCTATGCCTCTTTTATATAATGTCCCCTGGGATATCACATATTTACTTTCTTTCAATTTCAAGTTACGCCTCTCCTTGGGATTTAAATGGTCAGGGCACTCACCAAAAGTAAGAAAATAATCCATGTCCGAGAACCAGGGATCAGTTAGACTGACCAACAATGCCATTGGTACTTCATCAATTTTCTCAGACAGCTTACCATCTTCTGCTATTAGCTTGCATAGGCCTTTCCCTCTTACCAAATTGGTTGGTTTGATCATTAGATCATACTCTTGGATTTTTTCTATCCAAACTGCTCTATTATTCATACCAATCCCCTTCTGAGTCAGAATACTTTTCACTATAGTCTCAGGGATGAAAATGGTACAATGTGATTGAAGTATATAGTACCTGAACTATTTTAATGCTTTTAATACGGCAAAAGCATGTTTTTCCATCTGGGAGTATTTGAGCTCATGTCTTTTTAGAGGCATTCTCATAAAGGCTATGGGTGCTTCCTATCTTTTCTCATCTTTTTGTGTTAATATACCTGATAGAGTATGCTCAGAAGCATAACAATAGATGATAAGGTCCTTTTTGAAATTGGGACTTTTTAGCACAGGTTCTTGAGATATCGCATCTTTAATATCCTTGAAAGCTTTGCGTCCATTTTCGTTCCACTTAAATGGAACTTTTTCACTCATCATGTCAACCATGCACTTAGTAATTTTTGAGAATTCTGGACTGAACGCACGCAGGAAATTCACCTAGCCAAAAAAAGACTTCAATCTAGTTCTGCTCAAAGGTAGGCTGAGTTGTTGAATAGCCTTAACCCTTTCAAGGTCAATTCGAACACCATCCTTTGATACAATATGACCCAATAATTTTCCTTCCTCCATAAAGAATATTGATTTCTTGGGGTTCAAAGAGATGTCATGGCTTCTACATCTTAAAAGAACTATCTCAAGATATTTTAGGTGTCAACTTCTCTTTTTTGAAAAGATGGTAAGATCATCTAAATACACCACTATAATTTTGTTCTGAAAATCTTCAAAAGAAGAATTCATTTCCCTCTGGAAAGTGGCACTTGCATTAATCATCCCAAATGGCATACGACTATAGGCATAAGTTCCCCATGGGGTGATAAATGTTGTTTTATGTTGGTCATTTTCTACCACACTTATTTGGTTGTACTTGGAATAACCATCTAGCATAGACATAACCTCAGATCCTGATACAACTTGAAGAACATGCTCCATCACAGGTGAGGCATAGTTATCTTTTAAACTTGCTCGGTTCAGGTTATGAAAATCAACACAGATCCTGATCTCGCCATTTTTCTTTTTCACGGGAACTATATTAGCAATCCAAGTGGAATGATGAATAGGATAGATAATTCTTGCCTATAGCATCTTTTCAACTTCCTTCAATATGGCTTCAGACACTTTTGGATTATAGTTCCTTAATTTTTTATGAAAAGGAGTAACACCAGGCTTTAAAGGGATTTGATGTTCAAAAAGGCCTCTGAAATTCTTTAGGTCCTCATACCCCCAAGCAAAGACATCTCTGTATTCTGTAAGTAACTTTGTCAAGTCTTCTTTTTTAGTTGAAGTACATGTCTGGCCAATTGAAATCCATTTTGGATCATTTTGCTCTCCTATATCAATTTTGTCATATTCTTTGACATTATGCACATGGGATATCTTCTCTTTAATGGTACTATCATCTTTTCTTCTGAACAAATGTTCTAGAGATACAAGACCCTTGGGGATTTTATTACATTTTAGTTGAATCACCCCATCACTACCTACAACATCTTCATAGACTTCTTTGCAATCACTATTTGATCCTTCAAAATATACATTAGAAAAACCTGCGGCACATTCTAAGAAATCCCTGAGCTGAGAATCACTATCAAAGACTTGCCAATACTCCACATTATCAGGCACTTTCAGCTTCTAGATCATCTCGATTTGATACTTTTGAGTTTTAAAATTAGGATGTGGCAATAATAACAAAGCCGATACTACCAGGGTGTCTGCTCTGGTGTTCTAATTTCTTGGTATAAATTCTATGGAAAAAGCATCGAAAAAGTCCAGCTCATCCCATACCAAATTTATGTAGTTCTTTAACCTCTCATTCTTAACATAAAACTATCCTTTCATCTACTTCACAATTAATTCGGCATCACCTTTTACTATCAACTTTTTTACTCCCCTCAATTTTGCTTCTTCTAAACCCAGAAGTAAGGCTTCATACTCTGCAGTATTGTTAGTATTTTTGAAATCTAACTTGAAAGAAAGAGGAATACATTCTTTATTAGGAGGAAAAAGGACTACCCCCGTGCTTGAGCCCAAATTAGAGTAGTTGTCATCAAACTCCATCTTCCATATACCTTCTTCTTTTTGAGAAGAAGTTTCAGCATCCTTTTCAACATCATATAAAATGATATAATTGCCAAAATGACACTCCTCATACAAAATTTGAGCTTTTGGGTTATCCGAGGGTACCACAGTATATTTATTTTTAGGCTCGGGTTCAAGTTTTACTTTATTTTTCCCTACTGGGATCATAGCCTCTGACCAGTCCATTTTAATGTCTCCTCCTAAATCCTTGTAGAAAGTACTACTAAGCAGCATACCATAGCTAGTTGGGATATCTACCACCAAGATAGTCAACTTCAGACGTGTGTCAGGATATGCAGCAAGAATGGCTTGAGCATCTTTGACTTGACCCATTAACAATACTTGTTTCCCATCCATAGAATAGCAATGGCCATAGGTTTTAGTTAGGGTAAGACTAAGAGCTCTTGCAATAGGAGCAGGCATGATGTTATCGGATGCGCCAGAGTCAATAATGCAATTACTGAGCTTCTGGCCATTTAGCAATAAGGAGATAAAAAATGGATTAGGTTTTCTTTCCTCTAGTTCACCTTCAATTGTATTAACAAAAGGACATTCTTCAAGATTCTGAGGAGTATCTTGGGGCTTAAAGATAAGTAGTTCTTCAACTGTAGTTGTCTCACCTATAAGAGGCTTATTTGGTTTGGGGTTTGAACTAGACTCCCCTTTGACATATTGGACCAGCTTGTCTAGCACTCTGGGATTCATTTTAAGATATTCTACGGGGGAAATAGAGATTGTGCTTGTTTTACAAAATTTGACAAAGTCAAACAAAGGAGGTGAACTACCTCTTGGTAAGATCTTTACTTCAGGGGCCTTTGGACATGCAGGAGCTTCTCCACCTCTAGCTTCTTTACGCCTAGCATCGGCGTTAGCAACAATTGAACCAGGAACAAACTTTTGCATTATCTGATTTCTCATTAGAACAGCACAAGCAAGATCCTGTAGAGTTGCTAAAACACTTCCACCTCTGTCAGAGCTTGGTTCATACTCTAGGTAAAAAGAACTGGATAGGTCAATATCAGGTGAATCTTTTTCATCTTTCAACTCTTCTATACTGATAGTATCCTTTGTTGCATTGATTTGGAGACACCTTAACCAATCAGGACAAGATTCTCCATCATGATCACTCGTTAGATGAAAAGAACAAATTCTTTCCCTTGGGGTAGATTTAATTTCCAATCTAGGTTGTGAACTCGGCAATAGAGGCACTTTTCCCTGGGGTTGATTATATTGTCTTCGGCTAATATCTTGATAAGGGGATTGGTACGGTGAACTGGCCTTATTTTGATATCTCTTGAGCATATCCATATCATTCAAAAAACCTCTGCATTATAGGGTCTGTTGTTGTAGAGGATGAGGGAGTTCTCGAAGCCTGAACTTCTCTCTTCCACTTTCCATCCATTATGAGTGTATCCTCTAATTGAATAGCATGTGTCTGGGCTGTGGCCAAATCAGAAACTCCATCTTTCAATAGGTGAAAACTTATATCAGGTGGAACGGCATTCAAGAATAAAATCTTCTTATTCTCATTGCTGGGTGCTGAAGCTGCTGGAATCCTTTGCAAAATTATATTAAACTTAGCCACAAACTCTCGCATAGGCTCATGTATTTCCTTCTTTAGTTGACTAAGTTGAAGTAATAAAGAAATCTCATTATCATGAGTTTTAAATCTTGCTTCAAAAGTCATTTTCATATCATTCCAATTAGTGATTGAACAATTTGGCAAATGAATGAACCAATCAGCTGTGGTATCCACTAAGGTTCTGACAAAAAGCCTAACCACAACTTCTTCAGTAGGAACACTAATAACACCACAAGTAGTGTGGAATGCACTAAGATGATCATCAGTGGTTACTTTTCCATCTCCGCTGAACTTGGGTAAGACCTAATTAGCACCCTTGGGCAAATCTCCAGGAGGGTTAGCTCCTAAGTTCAGTGGGCCAATATTCTGACCCCAGGGTTGATTGGTAGCCATGTTAGGTACTTGGAAATTCAACAGTTGTATATTAAGAATAGTAGGTACAACAATACTTGGTGTCACAATAGCTTAGAAAAGAGGTGGAACAAATGGACTAGGTGGAGGTGAAGAAGGTCTACTAAATGTTTGGGTTTTCTTCTTCTTGCGGGTGTTAAGGTCAAGTTCAAAACTAAGATTCCTCAAAGCTTCAAAATCTTCATCAAGAAATCCCCTACTCCTATCACCTCTGGTATACCTCTTTTCTACCAGTTTCAAACTCAGGAGTGACCTTAATTTCTTACTGGGGCTTGTGAAAGCCTATTAACTATAACTGCTTCATGAGCAACTGGTACTCCCCTCAGTCACTCGGCTCTTTCTTCTTCTCTTTCAAGCACTACCTGAACTTGATGAAACTGCTGGTTACTGCATTTAAACTTCCACGTTGTTGTAGCTAAGCTTGAAATTATGTCTTCTTGTGTGTCTTCAAATCCTAGGTTAGGTTGAAGCATAGGAAACACATCATTGTGTGGTAATACCATCTTGGGGCATTATATCAGTTGAGAACCTAGTGTTTTATACTGGACTCTCCCCAGTAGAGTCACCAAAAATCTGTTGACGAACAGATTTGTCTTCCTATTTTTAAATGAATATTGAATAAAGACTCTACACTTTTGAAGACAAATGATTCATCAATAGTTGGGTAAGCATAGTAAATTGCTTCCCTTTGTATTTTTAAGGTACAACTTCCTTATATAATATTCAATGAATTGTTAACAAAAAAGTAAACTCATACACCTTTGACCAGAAAGTGTAGAAGGACCACTCGAATACTCTTGGGTATCGAGGTGATTTTACATAATCAACATAAAATTAAATTGAACTATGAAGAAAACTGAGATCTATTAACTACTTCTTAAGAAAACAACCTATAAAATAACTCAAGAAGGATGAGCTAGAAAGAAACTAGGAGTAACTGAATATAAATAATGTATGCACAGATTTAAACGTATCAATTTTCAAAGCAATCAATACATTCCAGATTTTGATTCAAAGATCTAAACAATACCATGCATTCATATATTCATATAAGATTGGATCAAAGTCTAATCAAAAATCAGTCATCCACTGTTTCAAAAATTTTAAAAGACTATGCTAACTACTACATACAAAAAGAAACTATCTATTTCCTATCTCTATTTTCTAACCCTTTTTCTATTCAATGCTCCAGCATTAATAGTTTCAAGTCTGAGAGAGCCTCCAGAAAAATCATTAAACCAGTTACATAACTAAAAATAGAGTTTCATAGCACGTGTCATTTAAAACATAAAGAAAGGGAAATGTTGTCCCAAAAATTACTAACTCCCTCTGGGGCCTTCTAACGTGGCAGTCTGTATGAGTTTCCAAGATCGAAAGACATTCACCAATTCTTGGGCTGGCTGGAAATGCAGATTCTTCAAACCTATCAACTTCTCCCGAGTCGCATTCTTTTCCCACCTTAACTCCCTAATCCTCTCTGCCTGCTTAGGTAACTGCCCTCGATTCAATAGCAGCATAGATTCCACATTTGCAATTCTAGTGAAATCCTGAACTGTACACGCTTCATTTTCCTTGAGAGCATTCATGGTGTCTGTAAAGACTTTAACCATGGCATCTGCATCTCTGTTACCTTCATCAATTTGCAGAATACTTGAGGGAATCACTATTTTGATATCTTTGAGGGCATTCACATGCATATCCAGCACTTCTTTCTTGATTGTCTTGGCTTGAGAGATCGTAGCCTTGAACATAATATTTTTCCATCTAAAGTTCTATTTCAGGATAAATAGCATACAAGGGTCCACTAGTTTGATCAGGTTCTCAGCCAAGAATTGAGTCACACCATAGGTTTCTATTTCTTGAACCTATATGATGATTGTTGTGCATTTCTCTTCCTCCATTTCCCAGTTTGGAACCAAGGTTTGAACTTCACCAAGTAATCCTTCTCCATCTAGACAAGTAAATATAAACTTGCAGATGAAAGAACTCCCTTCAGTTATAGCATTGTTTATCCAAGACTTCATGACCTCCATCAGATCCCTCCCCTATTGCATATGTTTCACTAACCTTTGGATTTCGATTGAGGTCGGATCAAAGTCTTGGGAAGACTAGGCTAGTGGCAGTACTCCATTGTCAGTAAGTGAGGAAAGAAATTCAGCCATGGTAGAGACCAGCTGTTTCAACTCGCGTTTCTCCCATCCATCTTTTTGCGACTACCCGAGCATGTGATCAGCTGAGAATTTAAATAGGTGATACCTAGAATCCTTGTTTAGAACACCAAGCTCCATTTTCGTGATTTTGAAGTCTTCAACCTCTGATTCTTGAATTCCCTATTTGGGCCTGAAAGTGGCTATTTCTGCAGTTACCTTTCCAATAGATGGATCGGTAGAGAGCCTAGCGTCACTCTTCATTCTTTTTGTTTTAGAAGTCCGGGTAGCATATTTAGTGACGATCTCCTTCACAGGAAGTGAAATTGGTTTATAACTTTTCCTCTTATTTACTGACTCAATTAGCCAAGGAGGAACCGAATCGGTGACCATCCGATTGTCAGGAGTTTTTACAGGAGTATTCTCAACTTGAGGAAGATCTATGCCACTGGTAAGGATTTCCTGAACCTTTTCCTGTTGATCCGGTGGAAAAGAAATGTCATCATCATTAATCTTGATATCCAAGTACTTTTGATGCAGGAGCATCCTGGGTGTAAGAGCAATCTTGCATCACCCAAAAATATTTATGTTTTTATATTCAATAAGGGTTATTTTGTGCAGAGCTGCTATTTATGGAAAGTTACTATTTTTGATCATTTTCGTATGTGCTTAGAATGATCTGATTTCTTTCTTAGAGGTTCATTTTGGTCATATAAGTCTACCAGTAAAGTTTCATTGCCAGATCAAGTGTATATTGGAAGATATTGAAGATTTTCGGTATTGGCAGCAGGGTACAGAAACTTTGAACTCAGTTTTGAAGGCTTTAGAGGCCCCGGATGAGGTCGAAAATTTGGGTGACAAGCGCTTGCACCAGTCAAGCCTGTAGAGCGCTTCGTGGCATTTCTGAAATGGGGTTATAATAGCCGAGCGGGTCAACTGGTGATGACTTATGGTCTTCGAAAGTTGGCCCACCTGAAATGGCGAAAAATAATTTTCTTCAAAATTTCTGTTCGGGTTTCAAAGGTTATCTTGAGCCGACTATGATGTAATAAAATGTAAAATAAAATAATTCTAAGTTTGGTCGGCCTTATTGGCTAAAATTCTGGAACCTTCCCAGGCGGTGGATAATTGCCTATATAAGGAAGGCTGTATTATTGTCTTAGGCAGTTCAGAATAGTTCTGGGTAGTAGATCTGGGTATTGATTCGAGGCTTTGTCCTACAGAATATTGTAAGGGAATGCCCATGTGGCTTTGCATATTGTAATTTTGAAAGTTTGTAATTCCACATTTGTGGAGATAATAAGAAGCCAATTTTTTTGTTCTTGCATATTACTGTTGTTGTTTCTCTATTTTTGTTATATGTTTGTGGTATTAAGGGGAGCACCCTTCATCAAGTGGTATCAGAGCCAGGTTTTCTTGAGTGTGTAAACAGATCGCCGACTGTGAGGCAGTTTGCACCAGGACCGTGGTTAGGGTTTCAGCGCGCATCGCGAAAATGCCTCCACGAAGAGAACGTGGTGGAAGAGCTGGTGCTGTGACACCTGAGGTTAGAGAGCTGCAGAGACAAGTGCGAGTATTGCAAGAAGAGATTCACAGAGGAATGAATCTTAATGTCAGAGACGAAAGCGAGGATGAAGGCGAAGAAGAATATCAAGAAGGAGAAATTGAAATTGTGAACCAGGAGGAAGAAAGACTTTTTCGGGCGATTTCCAAGATTGGGAAAAGACCTAAGATTGAGGTTCCTACATTTTCTAGAAATCTTAACCCAGAGGAATTGATCGACTGGATCAATGAATGTGAAGAATATTTTGAGTATGAAGATGTTGAGGATCCTAATAGGGTCAAATTTGCGAAGGCCAGACTGAAAGGTCATGCGAAGATCTGGTGGCAAGAAATTCAATTGGAGCGAAATAGAAGAGGGAAAGATAAAATCACAAGATGGGATCGGATGGTGGAAAAATTGAAGCGACAGTTCATTCCTGTTGATTATGAGCTTGACCTACTGAAGAAAATGCAAAGTTTGAAGCAAGCAGGAAAATCTATTCAGGAGTATACAGAGGAGTTCTATCGACTCCTCATCAGAACAGGCCATGCCAAAGCTGATAAGGAGAAAGTTGCCCGATACCTTAATGGGTTAAGGCCAAGCATTCAGGAGGAGTTGAATCTGGTTCGAATGAACAGTATTGAGGAGGCATACCAATTTGCCCTAAAAGTAGAGGAAAAGCTGAACAAGAAGTTTGAGAGCAGACAAAGTGGAAGAGGTCGCGGTGGACGATCTGGTGGACGGTCATATGGTGGCCGAAATGAGGATTCGAAAAAGAAGGATGAGGCCAGTAGTAGTCAGAATCAGCGAGGAAATAATTCCAATCGCTTCCAGGATCAGAATAATAGAGATCAGAGAGGAAGAGGAAGAGGACAAGGATCTGGAAGAGGTGGCTTCCGTGGAACATGTTTTCACTGTGGAGAAGAAGGTCATAGGGCATTTGAATGTCCTCAGCGCTAAGGTAGAACAGACAGGAGAAATGAAGGCCAGGCTAGAGTTGCACATGTAGATGAAGATGCCAGATCATCAAATTCTGAAGATGCTGAAAGAGGAGAAATGTTGATTAACAGAAGAGTCCTGTTGAGTGGTGAGAATGAACCTGAGAAAAGGAGGAGCTTGTTTCGCACCAGGTGCAAGTGTGAAGGTAAATGTTGTGATGTGATCATTGATAGTGGAAGCACTGACAATTTGGTGTCAGAAGAGATGGTGACAAAGTTGAAGCTCAAGAGACAGAAACACCCACATCCATATCGGATTGCCTGGGTACAGGATGACCACAAGGTCATGGTCAATGAACAATGCCTGGTGAAGTTCAAGATTGGCAGATACCAAGATGAGGTATTGTGTGATATCATATCTATGGATGCATGTCATATGTTGTTGGGTAGACCATGGCAGTTTGACAGATGTGTTGTACACGATGGTCGTGCGAATACCTATTCCCTGACAAAGGATGGAGTGCGACATAAGCTAAAGCCATTGAAGGAGACCGAAGAAAAGGTATGTGGTAATGCAAGAATAACATTTGTTGATGAAAAGAAATTCCTAGATGGTATGAGGCATGAGCATGTATGTTTTGCTTTAATTCCAAAAGCTGGTAAAGAGGAAGTAGAAGATGTTCCTGTAGAAGTTGCAGATTTGTTGAATGAGTTTCAGGATATTGTATCCGATAACGTGCCTGATGGATTACCACCAGTCAGAAAGATCAGTCATCAGATGGACTTGATCCCAGGAGCGAGTTTACCGAATAAGGCAGCGCACAGAATGACACCTGCAGAAAGTGAGGAGTTGAACAGACAAGTACATGAGTTGTTACAGAAAGGATTGATTCGAGAGAGTCTGACTCCCTGTGCTGTACCTATGGTATTAGCACCAAAGAAGAATGGAGAGTGGAGGATGTGTACAGATTCCAGAGCAATAAACAAGATCACAATCAAGTACAGGTTTCCATTGCCACGAATGGATGATATTATGGACTGTTTGAGTGGAGCTATGTATTTCTCAAAGATAGATCTGAAGAGTGGATATCATCAGATTCGGATCAGAGAAGGAGATGAATGGAAGACTACCTTCAAGACAAAGGAAGGACTGTATGAGTGGTTAGTCATGCCTTTTGGGCTAACCAATGCACCGAGCACTTTCATGCGGCTCATGAACGAGGTTCTGAAAGAATTTCTGGGTAAGTTTGTCATTGTTTACCTAGATGATATTTTGATCTTTAGTAAGACATTGGATGAGCATATGATGCATATTCGTATGGTATTTGAGAAGTTGAGAGAAGAGAAATTGTTGATTAATTTGAAGAAGTGCAGTTTTGTGAAGAAAGAGTTAGTGTATTTGGGATTTGTAGTTTCAGCAGAAGGTCTAAAAATGGACTCAGAGAAGGTACAGGCTATCCTTGAATGGCCTACTCCAAGGAGTGCTACTGAGGTAAGATCTTTTCATGGTTTGGCTAGCTTTTACAGAAAGTTTATCCGAAATTTTAGCAGTATTTGTGGACCTTTGACTGAAACAATGAGAGGGGATAGAAAAGAGTTTAAGTGGACTAATGGGGCAGAAAAGAGTTTTCAATTATTGAAACAAAAAGTTACAGAACAACCTATTTTAGCACTTCTAGATTTTAATAAGGTGTTTCAAGTAGATTGTGATGCTAGTGGTACTGCAATAGGAGCTGTTATGAGCCAAGAAGGTAAACCTGTTGCGTATTTCAGTGAGAAGTTAAATGATGCCAAGAGGAAGTATTCTGTTTATGATCAGGAATTTTATGCTATAGTTCAGGCATTAAAGAAGTGGAGACATTATCTGCTTCCTAAGGAGTTTGTTTTGTATACTGATCATCAAGCTTTGCAATATTTGAATAGTCAAGGAAAATTGAATCAAAAGCATTTGAAGTGGGTTGAGTTTTTGCAGAGTTATACATTTGTTTTGAAACATAGGAGTGGAAAGTCTAATAAGGTTGCAGATGCTCTTAGTAGAAGGCAACTATTGCTGACAGAAATGCAGATTGAAGTGGTTGGGTTCAAGGAACTCAAGAATTTGTATCCAGAGGATCCTGATTTTGGTGAAGCTTGGAAAGCTTGTACAGAACCTGTTACTCTAGACAGGACGAAATGGTTGGATTTCATCATCCAGGATGATATGCTATTCAGAGGGAGTCAGTTGTGCATTCCACGAAGTTCTATGAGGGAGAATCTCATCAAAGAGAAGCATAGCGGAGGATTGGCTGGACATTTTGGTCATGATAAAACCGTTGGTTTGGTTAGTGAGAATTATTATTGGCCACAGTTGCAGCAAGATGTGAAGAGGTTTGTACAGAGTTGCAGAGTATGTCAGATGGCGAAAGGAGTGAAGCAGAATACAGGATTGTATCAGCCATTACCTGTACCAGAGAAGCCTTGGGAGGATATCAGCATGGACTTTGTTCTTGGTTTACCGAGGACTCAGCGGGGACATGATTCAATTTTTGTGGTGGTTGATAGATTTTCAAAGATGGCACATTTTATTCCCTGCAAGAAGACTAATGATGCTGTTCATGTAGCAGAATTATTTTTCAGAGAAGTAGTGAGACTTCATGGTTTGCCAAAGACCATAGTTTCAGATCGGAACACTAAGTTTATTGGATATTTCTGGTGTACATTGTGGAAGAAGTTGAAGACAGATTTGAAGTTCAGTTCATCACATCATCCACAGACTGATGGACAGACAGAGGTGGTGAATAGGAGTTTGGGAAATTTGCTGAGATGTTTGGTTGGAGATAAGCCAACAGGATGGGATTTGATTTTACCACAGGCAGAATTTGCATATAATAATTCTGTCAACAGGAGCACTGGTAAATCGCCATTCCAGATTGTATATGGAAGTAGTCCAAGAAATACATCTGAATTGAGGAAGATAGATAAAGGAGAAATAAGTAGTGCTGAAGCTGAAGATTTTGCAGAACACTTGAAGAACATCCATGAGGAGGTGAGGAAGCATATTACCAAGATGAATGCATAGTATAAGGCTAAGGCAGATGAGAAAAGGAGGTATAAGGAATTTCAGGTTGGTGATGAAGTCATGGTTCATTTGCGGAAGGAGCGGTTTCCAGTTGGTACATATAACAAGCTGAAAATGAAGAAGTTTGGACCATGCAGGATATTGAAGAAACATGATTCGGGAAACGCATATGAGGTAGAATTGCCTACTGAGCTAAATATTTCACCAATGTTTAACATTTCAGATCTGACAGAGTATCATGAAGGAGGTGTTGAAGATGAGATCACAGCAGCACAGTGGAGTATTCCAGCAACTAGTTCAGACACTAAGGAGATTGAAGATATACTGGATAGTCGTGTTGGCAGAAGCACAAGGAACAGGACATATGAAGAATATCTGGTCAAGTGGAAAGGATGACCTGTTGAAGATTCATCATGGCTAACAAAGGAGGGGGTTAACCGTCTTGGTTTTCCTCTACACACCTGAGTCGTGACAGGGTCACTTCTCAAATTACCCCGGGTGTCTGATGCAGGAGCATCCTGGGTGTAAGAGCAATCTTGCATCACCCAAAAATATTTATGTTTTTATATTCAATAAGAGTTATTTTGTGCAGAGCTGTTATTTATGGAAAGTTACTATTTTTGGTAATTTTCGTATGTGCTCAGAATGATCTGATTTCTTTCTTAGAGGTTCATTTTGGTCATATAAGTCTGCCAGTAAAGTTTCATTGCCAGATCAAGTGTATATTGGAAGATATTGAAGATTTTCGGTATTGGCAGCAGGGTACAAAAACTTTGAACTCAGTTTTGAAGGCTTTAGAGGCCCCGGATGAGGTCGAAAATTTGGGTGACAAGCGCTTGCGCTAGTCAAGCTTGTAGAGCGCTTCGTGGCGTTTCCGAAATGGGGTTATAATAGCCGAGCGGGTCAACTGGTGATGACTTATGGTCTTCGGAAGTTGGGCCACCTGAAATGGCGAAAAATAATTTTCTTCAAAATTTCTATTCGGGTTTCAAAGGTTATCTTGAGCCGACTATGATGTAATAAAATGTAAAATAAAATAATTCTAAGTTTGGTCGGCCTTATTGGCTAAAATTTTGGAACCTTCCCAGGCGGTGGATAATTGCCTATATAAGGAAGGCTGTATTATTGTCTTAGGCAGTTCAGAATAGTTCTAGGTAGTAGATCTGGGTATTGATTCGAGGCTTTGTCCTACAGAATATTGTAAGGGAATGCCCATGTGGCTTTGCATATTGTAATTCTGAAAGTTTGTAATTCCACATTTGTGGAGATAATAAGAAGCTAATTTTTCTGTTCTTGCATATTACTGTTGTTGTTTCTCTATTTTTGTTATGTGTTTGTGGTATTAAGGGGAGCACCCTTCATCAACTTTGATCCCAAGGATGCCATTTGACAACACCTTTCTGATCTTGTTCTAGGTCTCGATCTTGGTGCGGTAGGATGCCCATCGAGAACTACCTTTTTCTTAGGGGACGTAACTTTACCTGCATTTTGAACCATAGGAGATACATTAGATGGGACATGTTTCACATTTTTTAAGGCTGGTCCCGCACTATGCTTTTCAAGAGGGGGGGTCTTAGCTCCTTTCTTTATCTTTTCTATTAACTAGATTTTTGTGACCCTGAATATAGTTCGAGCCCTCAGCTTTATATCATCTTCTTCTTTCCTATTCCAATCTATGTCTGGGGGACTTCCTACTTCTACATTGCTAACCTCTAAACCTGTGGCTTCGAAAATGTCCTCTTCTACACCCTTAATATCAAAATTTAACTGCAACATTTTGATCTGTGGAATTACAAGTCTGGAGTGATCTCTTTTCCAGATTGCCTCCTCATCACCGAGATCTTCCCATAGGTCCTCAAGGTGCGAGCTTGGTGAAGGATAATTACTTAGGCTTAGAACCTACCTAGCTAAGCCCTTATTGTCAAAACCCCTTCTTAATTCATAAAATTGCAAATGAAAACTCAGCAAGTTGCTTCCTATCACCAAAGCATCCATCATATTATTACAGGTCAAGTTGCTAACCTTGATTGGGAACATAGAAGGCCATTTTTCTTTAGGCAGGGTATTTTTAATAACCACGAACAGTAGCCTGCAAACTTCTACCAAAATAAAATAGTCAAAAACAAACCTTGGGAGTCTGAGCGGTTCATCACCGAAGCCTCCAACCTGAATATAGGTGAAATGTGGGAACTAAATGAATAGACTTCCATAGGCTTGAATCAATTTCTGTGCCTCCAATGAAACTCTTTGGTTTGGGACTCCTGCCAATGTTGACACAATCTACCTAGGAAAACATCATGAACCTTCCTGTAATTTTCCAAAATTTTATCTTTTCTTAATAACGGATAGTATTCATAAATCAAAAGATCTTCATTCCAAGGAACCTATTGAATGGCAGACAAATCTTGTGTGCATGCCAGGTAGTATATCAAATAGGAGGACATAAATAAATCCTTCTTAATGGCCTGAGCCTGTTTAAGTTGGTCCCTCAAGGAACTAGCAATGATATCCGCCCAATCAATATGTTGCCCCCCTTCCAAGACTATCTCTATAAAATGAAACATCCATTCCTCAAAGAGCAGAACCTATTTTGAACCTTTAATCCGGTGAAGCAACACTATCACATCATGAATAAGAGGTTTCATGTGATCTTTGGTGAGAACTTTAGGTAACCGAGACCCGCCTTTATAATTGGTTTGAGTCCACTTCCTAGCCACATGACTCTGATTTTTATCTACGTTCTCTTTGTATTGAGCTAGAGATTGGGTGGGAGTAAAACTGACAAGGGATTCTTCTGAGATTTTAAAAATAGCCATAATAGTCTCTCTATTGACTCGCACAAGGGTTTGGCCTTTTGCATTCATAATGCACTTAGATTTAACATCATATCGGTTAATACATTGTTGAACCAATTCTAGGCATACAGCTGACGGCAGAAAAGCCGCGGCTTCTAATAATCCACTCGACAGGAACTCTAAACTATGATCTTCCATTGCATGGCTTGTGAGGTCAATTACAATTTTTTCTACTGGTATCCCTAATAGGTTTGTGTATGAGACAATGGGAGCTTGACATTGCATATTTTTTACATTTCCGAAGAAATGCATACTGGACCTCATATCTTCCTCAGGAATGAAAACAAAATGCCCCCCCCCTCTTGAATCAATATATTAAATAGCAACAGGAAATGAGAAGAGCTTTAGGGGCTACCTGTTTTATGCAAACTTGGAACAAATTCTTCTCCGATAGCTGAGACTCCGCAGAAAACTAATAGGAAAGAAAGACTTACAGAGCTGTTTATATTTTGAAAGAGTAATGCCTTGAAAAATTGACTTTAATGAGCATTAGTCAAGGACATTAATTTTGAATGATGTGAACAATGATGACTCAGCAATAGGAAGTCCTTGAAATCTTCCATCTTTATTATCATTATTAACATTTCCCCAAATGATATCTCCCACTCGTGCTAACGATTTCATTAATCGTCACCCAAAACTTTATTCGATATTTTCTTCGTTGTTCCCGTCAAATCAAAATTGCCTATCTTTAATCATCATCTCAGTGTCAGCTTATGTCATGTGTCCCATCAACTATCCTTTCACTTATGACTCTGCCCACAAACTATCTTTGAACCTCTTCGAACTACTTTGAACCAGAGTTCAAAGTGGTTCGAAGTGGTTCACCCCAAAAAGGTGATGTAGGTCAGGGCTCACCTACAGAAAACAATCGTTAGAAAAGAAAACATTCATTGAATTACTTCAAACTACTTTGAACCGGAGTTCAAAGTGGTTTGAAGTGGTTCGGGTGAGACATGAGTCTTGAAAAAGGTTCATCTAAGGAAGGCCGAATTTGAACTTGACAAAGTTGAAGGCTATTTCTTAGATGACTTTGAAGGGCATAAACGCTTGAAGGATTATTGCAGGAAAAAACTCTCAAGGAAACACGTTGAATGAGCTTCAAAATAATGAACTAGCAAGGGTCTTAGACACTTCAAATATGGAAACTCTAACTATCTCTAACACTTAGGTTTGAAAAACTTAGAACAAAAGACCTTTAACATGAATATGAATGTGATACAAACTAGATCAGAAAAATTTAAATTCACAAACATATGAAAAGATTCAATAATATTTTAACTATAAAGTAAATACTTGAATGGAGAACTTGTAATAAGAGTCAACAAACAAAAATATTTTACAGAGACATAACCATAACAAAAAAAACTAAGTAGAGTAATTAACATAGACATGAAAAAGGAACATTTTGCTACGATGTTTGTTGTGGCCAGGGTTTCCCTATCTTCATCGCATGATGGCTTTGGGTGTCTTTCGGTTGGCATGGAAGCCTCATTTGGGCTTTCCCAAATGGTTCTTCTTCCCTTGCGGCTCGGGCCTTCCTTTCTCCTACATATGATGGGTCGGATTCCTCTCTGCATGATGGTTTCTCTCATCTGTCAATTGGCTTGGTGGCCCCGTCCGGGCGTGACCAGTCTGCTCCATTTTCTTTTACAATAGACTCTGGAAAGGCTATAGATTTTTCTTCTCATCATGCCCATTCCTCTATTGCGGATGGACCTGGGGCTTCTGGCCTACAATGTTCCCTAGAGAAGGTATATTTTTCCAAGGTAGTCTCCAAAGGAAGGGCTTCTATTGGCGTGTTGTCTTCCATTGATCTAATTCCTATGTGTTCTCTATCTTTGTTAATATTTCTTTGGAAGCTGAAGGGGACTTGGTGAATAGCACAGACATCTTTAAGTCTCATGATCTTATTTGTCATTTTTGGGGATTTTGGCCTAGTCTTCCCCAACTGCATGAATGGGTGACTAGAAGATGGGAACCTTTATTATCTGATTCTATTCATATATTTCCTATGGTAAAGGGTTTCTTCATAGAAAAGTTTGATAAAGTTGAGGATAGAGATAAGATCATGTATGAAAACTTTTTTAGCTGGGAGGAGGATAAATTTATGTTGATGATGAAGCCTTGGCACCCCAATTTCTCCCCTTCCTCTGAAACCTTTAGCAAGATCCCTATTTGGGTTAGGCTCCCTAATATCCCTCTTCATCTATGGAAAGACTCCGTCCTTGAGGAAGTGGATAAGGCCCTGGGGGATTTCTTGATGTTGGATCATGATTCTTATAATATCTATCATTCCACTTTTGCCCACATTTTGGTTGAGCTTGATTCATCGAAGGGGCTCCCAAGTGAAATCAAAATTGAATCCTCCTTGGGATCTTGGATCCAACAACTTAACTATGAAGGTATTCCTTTTAGGTGTCAGAAACTTTAAGACTGGTCACATCTCTTCCTAGTGTTGCTTGGATCTCAAGAAAAAAAAATGCTCCATCCTAGTGGAAGCGTGTCTCCACCTAGCATTACATAGTCTTGAAAAAATCCTCTCAGCTTGGGTTGGAGTCTACTCTTGCTCTAAGTAATCAGGTGTCTAATGAGATGGTGGAAGTTTCAGCCCCTGATCTACATCTAGTTATTCATGTTGAGTCTTCTATTGCAGAGAGTTCAGTTTCTTTGCGCTCTTTCACTTTCTTTGACCCTACTCCTTCTTTGGACAGTGTCAGGCTCCCTGATGGTGATTCTACGGGTGATGGTTCTATTGGCACTCTTGGTGTTTTTGGTTATTTTGATTCTCCTTTGGAGGGGATTATTGTTGGCCCTATGCTAGCATCTTTGATCTTCGATGGTAGAATTACCTCCTATGTTGGGTGTTGGTTCTTCAGATTTGGATTCATTGCACTAGCAAGATGAGGCTGCTAAAGTTGAAGAGGTTTGGATCACAGTAAAAGGAAAATTTGCAAATAAATTATCCCCTTCTTTTGATATGACCCTTTGGTCCCATATGAAAGGAATGAGAAGTTAGTTTCCTTTCTTTCTGTTGTGTTTCTTCAACGGCTTATCTTGTGCAGCGGTGTGGGCATTTGGTTCTTTGGGTTGCCTTGTTCTTTTTTGTGGCAGTGTTCTTTTATGGGTGTCTCTTGGGGTGAATGGTCCTTCAGGATGGTTGGATGTGTTTTGGGATCTTTTTTTGATCAATCTTAAGTTTTAAATTTATACAGGGTTTCGGGGCCCCTTCAAAACCTATTTTTACCTCAATCAAAAACATAGACATGAGAAAGAGAACACCTAGAGGAATGAGAGCACAAAATCTCATAATCCCTACAAGAAAATATTTCAAACTGCTTTCCAAACTACCATCTCAATATTTTAGAATAGTTATGCAACTATTTAGTCGCTATCCAAGATCCCAAACTATCTCATAATGTTGTGCCCTAGCTCCTTTGAGCTATGGTTTCAAATGAAACCACAAACTTTCCAACCAAGCATTATACCAAATGTCAAAATGAAACCTTTGATGTTGCTTTACATGCCAACTTTGATGGCATGTAAAATTAGTCATTAATCCATTTAATGCTTTGTTAGTGCTTATTTCATGTGCAACACAACCTTAGGACTAAGTGCTAAGTGTTTTTGTTGTTCACAACACTTCGTCCACAACAAAGTTGACCAAAAGGCTTGTTATAATCTCATTTTAAGTGTCAAACAAAAACATTCGATAATACATTAGTCACTCTCAGTGACTCATTTTAAATACATTTTGAAACCAAATACAAAGCCTTTGCAATGATACAATAATAGATATAGGAACCATATGATTCCAAAAGAGGTATTATGCCTTGTATAAAATATTGAGTTTGAACTAATTGAATCATGAATCATATTACTAAACATGTAAGCATAAAGAAAATTGAATCATGATGAATGAGTATCAACTGCATAGCTGTATGAATATGTTGATCAAATATAATGTCAACCAACTGAATATGAAATGTATATGTATGTTGATGAAAATTGAATGTGACGTGTGTATAAAAAACTTGTTATTGTCAATGAAATCAATGAATGATCCAAATAGAATGAGTGATCCAAATGATAATCATGAAAGTAACTATGAGCAACTATGATTACCACTGTTATTCACTGGACATTATATGATGCTTATGCTACATCATGTGATGCTTATGCTTAACCTGTTAGTTCATTTGGCATCAAGGACAACATAGAAGGGAGCAATAATTTGTTCTTTCCAAATCCCTTAACTATAGATCTAGGTTAACACTAATCAACTTAGCCCAATTTATCATTTTCAAACCTAGTGAAATCTCTTCCACGTAAGAAAACATCCAAGTTTCAAATAATACACCTTGTGGACTTCCCATGATTCTATTCAACATGAGAAACATATTATTATGCTCATCTTTGAAATCAATGCACATAAGCTTCTGAGGGAGTTTGGATTGAGACTTCCTTGGTCCCTTCATCCATTCCAATATAACAATAGTCATGCATGTTCCAAATACCTTCTCAAATAATGTTAGTGACTCTTTCTTTATCCTACACAACAAGCTATCATGTCAGGTAATACCAAATGCCTCTTTGATTGCCTCCTCCAAAAGGTATGCAAGAATGACTCCGTTATGTGCCACTAAAGTCATTGTTTGTGGATCATAAGGCTTTGCACATTCAACCATTAACTCCTTGCATTGAACTGCTGAAGGGAAGCCTGCAGCTTGATAGATTCCACTATTGAGCATATTGCTTGCCAAGGCAGATGGCATTTGATTACGAGTGTTGAACATCCTTCTTTTTAGCTTGACCACATTTGATTAGGAATTCTAGAAATTTCAATTTCCTTGGACTTCGAATTTAATCTCCCCTTATGCTAGACGAGATCCTCTTTTGTTGTAGGTGTAAATCTTTTCTTATTTTTTTAAGAAAATCACCTAGACTTCTGCTCTACTTGGGACCTTTTCTGCTACCTTCATGAATCTGATCAGTCAATGCTTAGGCAATCTTAATGCTTGAATTTGATTTCTTCAATTTTAATCCTTCTCCTTGCTCAAGTTCTCACCCCTTAATCAAATCTGCAGGTCTTCTCTTGTATTTAATTGATTTGTTTTGAATTATGTTCTGAATATTTCAAATTTAAATCATCTTCCAAGCATGGTCGAACTGATTTTCAGTTGATTAATTTATAAAATATTTCTCCATGAGCACCCAACTGGAGAACTAGGCATGCCTACCTGATTTTATGCATTTAATTTATTGAAATTTTGAATTTCCCAAGCTGGTCGACTTGATTCTCCTCATTTAATTTTACAAAATTTATACTTTTTCAAGCTCAACCTGATTCAGCATTTAACCAATTTATTTCAAAGGGTGGAAATTTATAATAGACAAGGAAATTCCTCTCTTCTTTCATTTCACACAATAAATTTTCCTCCAAGAGTGGAAATTTGAACCTTAGAAGGAAGGGTGGAAATTCCTAATGGACAAGGAAATTCTACTCTTCTTTTTTTCTTTTAATTTTGAAAATTTTCTTCAAGGGTGGAATTTTGACCAATATAAGGAAGGTTTTGACTCAAGAGTGGAAATTCGACCAATACAAGGAATATTTTTCTCCAAGAGGAAATTTGACCCCACAAGCAACATTGATGCAGGAGCATCCTGGGTGTAAGAGCAATCTTGCATCGCCCAAAATATTTCTGTTTGTTTTTCAATAAGGGCTATCTTGTGCAGAGCTGCTATTTATGCAAACTTACTATTTTTAGTAAGTTGGTCATATGATCTCAGAATGTTTTGATTTCACAGTTGGGTTTCATTGCCACATCATCAGTATTAGTGACGTTATTGAGGTTTTTGGGTATGAAATCTTTCAGATCAATTTTGAAGGCCTTAGAGGCTCCGAATCATGATCGACCCCCGGCTGATTGGTGCTAGCACATGTTAGGCACTCTAGATCTTGTCATGGCATTTTTGAAAAGTGGTTACAATAGAACAATGGAGCTACGGTTAGAAAGTTATGGCCTCTGGAAGTTGGGCTACCTAAAAGCATATTTTATATTTTTTTTGAGCCGACCCTATTGTAAAAATTGTGAAAATAAAATAATTCTATGTATAGTCGGCCTTAAGGGCTAAATTTTTGGAACCTTCTCGAGCGGTGGAAATTGCCTATATAAAGAAGGCCCATAGTGTTGTCTAGGCAGTTCTGTGTAGTAGATCTGGGTATTGATTCAAGGCTTTGTCCTACAGAATATTGTAAGGGAATGCCCATGTGGCTTTGCATATTGTAATTTTGAAATTTTACAATTCCACATTTGTGGAGATAATAAGAAACCAATTTTTTTTTCTTGCATATTTTTGTTGTTTCTCTGTTTATGTTATGTGTTTGTGGTATTAAGGGGAGCACCCTTCATCAAGTGGTATCAGAGCAGGAGTTCTTGAGTGTGTAAACAGATCACGGACTGTGAGGCAGTTTGCACCAGGACCATGGTTAGGGTTTCAGAGCGCATCGCGAAAATGCCTCCACAAAGGGAACGTGGCAGAAGAGCTAGTGTTGTAACACCTGAGGTAGAGCGCTCCAGAGACAAGTGCAAGCAATGCAAGAAGAGATTCACAGAGGAATGAATCTTAATGTCAGAGATGAAAGTGAGGATGAAGCCGAAGAAGGAAATGATGATCAAGAAGAAGGCAAAATTTTGAATCAAGAAGAAGAAAAGCTTTTCTGGGCCATTTCCAAGATCGAGAAAAGACCTAAGATCGAGGTTCCTACATTTTCAGGAAATCTTAACCCAGAAGAATTGATCGACTAGATCAATGAATGTGAAGAATATTTTGAGTATGAAGATATTGAGGATCCTGATAGGGTCAAATTCGCGAAGGCCAGACTGAAAGGTCAGGCAAAGATCTAGTGGCAAGAGATTCAATTGGAGCGAAATAGAAGAGGAAAAGATAAAATCACAAGATGGGATCGAATGGTAGATAAATTGAAGTGATAGTTCATCCCTATTGATTATGAGCTTGACCTAATAAAGAAAATGCAAAGTTTGAAGCAAGCAGGATGATTTGTTCAAGAGTATACAGAGGAGTTCTATCGAATCCTCATCAGAACAGGCCATGCGAAAGCTGATAAGGAGAAAGTTGCTTGTTACCTTAATGGATTGAGGCCAAGCATTCAGGAGGAGCTGAATCTGGTTCAAATGAACAGTATTGAAGAGGCATACCAGTTTGCCCTAAAAGTAGAGGAAAAGCTCAACAAGAAATTTGAGAGTAGACAAAATGGAAGAGGTCGCGATGGACGATCTGGTGGACGGTCATATGGAGGTTGAAATGAAGATCTGAAAAAGAAGGATGAGGCCAGTAGCAGTCAAAATCAGAGAGGAAACAATTCCAATCATTTCCAAGATCAGAACAATAGAGATCAGAGAGGAAGAGGATGAGGACAAGGTTCAGGAAGAGGAGGCTTCCGTGGAACATGTTTTCACTGCGGAGAAGTTCATAGGGCATTTGAATGTCCTCAACGCCAAGGAAGGACGGATAGGAGGAATGAAGGCCAGGCCAGAGTTGTACATGTAGATGAAGATGTCAGATCATCAAATTCTAAAGATGCTGAAAGAGGAGAAACATTGATTAGCAGAAGAGTCCTGTTGAGTGGTGAAAATAAACCTGAACAAATGAGGAGCCTGTTTCGCACTAGATGCAAGTGTGAGGGTAAATGTTGTGATGTGATTATCGATAGTGGAAGCACTAAAAATTTGGTGTCATAAGAGATGGTGACAAAGTTGAATCTCAAGAGACAGAAACACCCACATCTATATTGGATTGCCTAGGTGCAGGATGACCACAAGGTCATGGTCAGTGAACAGTGCCTAGTAAAGTTCAAGATTAGCAGGTACCATGATGAGGTACTATGTGATATCATACCTATGGATGCATGTCACATGTTGTTGGGTAGGCCGTGGTAGTTTGCAAGATGTGTTGTACACGATGGTCGTGTGAATACCTATTCTCTCACAAAGGATGGAGTGCGACATAAGCTAAAGTCATTGAAGGAGACCGAAGAAAAGGTATGTGGTAATGCGAGAATAAATTTTGTTGATGGAAAAAAATTCCTAGATGGTATGAGGCATGAGCATGTGTGTTTTGCTTTAATTCCAAAAGCTGATAAAGAGGAAGTAGAGGATGTACCTGTAGAGGTTGCAGATTTGTTGAATGAGTTTCAGGATATTGTATCTGATAATGTACCTGATGGATTACCACTGGTAAGGAAGATCAGTAATTAGATGGATTTGATTCCAAGAGCCGGTTTGCCAAACAAGGTAGCACACAGAATGACACCAGCAGAAAGTGAAGAGTTAAATAGACAAGTACATGAGTTGTTACAGAAGGGATTGATTTAGGAGATCCTGACTCCATGTGTTGTACTAGCAATATTAGCACCAAAGAAGAATGGAGAATGGAGAATGTGTACAAATTCTAGAGCAATAAACAAGATCACAATCAAGTATAGGTTTCCATTGCCATGAATGGATGATATTATGGATTGTTTGAGTAGAGCTGTGTATTTCTCAAAGATAGATTTGAAAAATGGATATCACCATATTCGGATCAGAGAAGGAGATGATTGGAAGACTGCCTTCAAGACAAAAGAAGGACTGTATGAGTGGTTAGTCATGCCTTTTGAGCTAACCAATGCACCGAGCACTTTCATGCGGCTCATGAATGAGATTTTAAAAGAATTTCTAGGTAAGTTTGTCATTGTGTACCTAGATGATATTTTAATCTTTAGTAAGACATTGGAAGAGCATATGATGCATATTCGTATGGTGTTTGAGAAGTTAAAAGATGAGAAATTGTTGATTAATTCGAAGAAGTGCTATTTTGTGAAGAAAGAGTTAGTGTATTTGGAATTTGTAGTTTCAGCAGAAGGTCTAAAAATGGACCCACATAAGGTACAAGCTATCCTTGAATGGCCTACTCCAAGGAGTGCTACTGAGGTAAGGTCTTTTTATGGTTTGGCTAGCTTTTACAGAAAGTTTATCAGAAATTTTAGCAGTATTTGTGGACCCTTGACTGAAACAATGAGAGGGGATAGAAAAGAGTTCAAGTGGACTAATGGGGCCGATAAGAGTTTTAAACTATTGAAACAAAAAGTTACAGAACAACCTATTTTAGCACTTCCTAATTTTAATAAGATGTTTCAAGTAGATTGTGATGCTAGTGGTATTGCAATAGAAGTTGTTATGAGCCAAAAAGGTAAACCTATTGCTTATTTCGGTGAGAAGTTAAATGATGCCAAGAGAAAATATTTTGTTTATGATCAGAAATTTTATGTTATAATTCAGGAATTGAAGAAGTGGAGACACTATCTTCTTCCTAAGGAGTTTGTTTTGTATACTGATCATCAAGCTTTGTGATATTTGAATAGTCAAAGAAAGATGAATCAAAGGCATTTGAAATGGGTTGAGTTTTTGCAGAGTTATACATTTGTTTTGAAACACAGAAGTGGAAAGTCTAACAGGGTTGCAGATGCGCTGAGCAGAAGGCAACTATTGCTGACAGAGATGCAGATTGAGGTGGTTGGGTTCAAGGAACTCAAGAATTTGTATCCAGAGGATCCTAATTTTGGTGAAGGTTGGAAAGCTTGTAAAGAACCTGTTACTATAGACAAAATGAAGTGGCTGGATTTCATCATTCAGGATGATATGCTATTCAGAGGGAGTCATTTGTGCATTCCAAGAAGTTCTATGAGGGATAATCTCATCAAGGAGAAGCATAGTGGAGGATTGGCTAGACATTTTGGTCATGATAAAACCCTTGCTTTGGTTAGTGAGAATTATTATTGGCCACAGTTGCAGCAAGATGTCAAGAAGTTTGTACAGAGTTGCAGAGTATGTCAGATGGCGAAAGGAGTGAAGCAGAATACAGGGTTGTATCAGCCATTACCTGTACCAGAGAAGCCTTGGGAGAATATCAGTATGGACTTTGTTCTTGGTTTACCAAGGACACAGCGGGGACATGATTCAATTTTTATGGTAGTTGACAGATTTTCAAAGATGGCACATTTTGTTCCCTGCAAGAAGACTAATGATGTTGTTCATGTAGCGGAATTATTTTTCAGAGAAGTGGTGAGACTACATGGTTTGCCAAAGAGTATAGTTTCAGATAAGGACACTAAGTTCGTTGGATATTTCTAGCATACATTGTGGAAGAAGTTGAAGATAGATTTGAATTTTAGTTCATCACATCATCCACAGACTGATGGACAGACAGAGGTGGTAAATAGGAGTTTGGGAAATTTGCTGAGATGTTTGGTTGGAGATAAGCCAACAAGATGGGATTTGATTTTACCACAAGCAGAATTTGCATACAATAATTCTGTCAACAGGAGCACTGGTAAATCACCATTCTAAATTATATATAGGAGTAGTCCAAGAAATGCATCTGAGTTGAGAAAGATAGATAAAGGAGAAATAAGTAGTGCTGAAGCTGAAGATTTTGCAGAACATTTGAAGAACATCCATGAGGAGGTGAGGAAGCATATTACCAAGATGAATGCACAGTATAAGGCTAAGGCAGATGAGAAAAGGAGGCATAAGGAATTTCAGGTTGGAGATGAAGTCATGGTTCATATGCAGAAGGAAAGATTTCCAGTTGGTACATATAACAAGTTGAAAATGAAGAAGTTTGGACCATGTAAGATACTGAAGAAACATGATTCAGGAAATGCATATGAGGTTGAGTTGCCTACTGAGCTGAATATTTCACCAATATTTAATATTTCAGATATAACAGAGTATCATGAAGGAGGTGTTGAAGATGAGGTTACAGCAACACAGTGGAGTATTCCAGCAACCAGTTCAGATATCAAGAAGATTGAAGACATACTGAATAGTCGTGTTGGCCAAAGCACAAGGAACAGGACATATGAAGAGTATTTGGTCAAATGGAAAGGATGACCTATTGAAAATTCATCATGGCTAGCAAAGGAGGAGGTTAACCGTCTTGGTTTTCCTCTACACACCTAAGTCGTGATAGGGTCACTTCTCAAATTACCCCGAGTGTCTGATGTAGTAGCATCCTGGGTGTAAGAGCAATCTTGCATCACCCAAAATATTTATGTTTGTTTTTCAATAAGGGCTATCTTGTGCAGAGCTGCTATTTATGGAAACTTACTATTTTTAGTAAGTTGGTCATATGATCCCAAAATGTTTTGATTTCACAGTTGGAGGTTCATCCTAGTCATTTCAGTCTACCAGTTGAGTTTCATTGCCACATCATCAGTATTGGTGAATTTATTGAGGTTTTTGGGTATGAAATCTTTCAAGTAAATTTTGAAGGCCTTAGAGGCTTCGGATCGTGATCGACCCCCGGCTGACTAGCGCTAGCGCATGTCAAGCACGGTAGATCTCATCATGGCATTTCTGAAAAGTGGTTACAATATAAAAACGGAGCTACGATTAGAAAGTTATGGCCTCCGAAATTTGGGCTACCTAAAAGCATATTTTGTATTTCTTTTGAGCCAACCCTATTGTAAAAATTGTGAAAAAAAAATAATTCTATGTATAGTCGGCCTTAAGGGCTAAATTTTTGGAACCTTCTTGGGCGGTTAAAATTCTCTATATAAAGAAGGCCCATAGTGTTGTCTAGGCAGTTTTGGGTAGTAGATCTGGGTATTGATTCGAGGCTTTGTCCTATAGAATATTGTAAGGGAATGCCCATGTGGCTTTGCATATTGTAATTCTGAAAGTTTGTAATTCCACATTTGTGGAGATAATAAGAAGCCAATTTTTTGTTCTTGCATATTGTTGTTGTTTCTATGTTTCTGTTATGTGTTTGTGGTATTAAGGGGAGCACCCTTCATCAAAGATTTTTCTCCAAGAGGAAATTTGACCCCACAAGCAAGATTTTGTTCGAGTGAAATTTCTCAATTGAAAAGGAAATTCCACTCTTTATTATCATGGGGAAAATGTTTCATCATTTAACTGTTGGTCCCAATTATCTCCTGAAGGGTCGAAACACGTCACCTAGAAGGAAATTCCTTATCTTAACAACATTTTAACATCCTTTCATAATTCCCACACTTAATAAAAATTTTACAATATCACCCCCAATTTATCACTTTCACAAGCACAACACTTCAAATTGATCAAAGTTTCATTCGAGCTTGTCATGGATTCTCAATTGCTTGGGAGACTAAGGAGCTCAAACTACTACCAAGCATGACTAAACCTAACAAACACCTACAACAAATAAGCTAAACACTAAGCAACTAAGTAGAAAGAGGGGCTCCCTATTTGCAATGGGGCAATGGTGTGAAAATGTCACAATGGGCAGGACCAACATGGTGAATAGTAGGTCCTATAATTGACCTATACAAAGTGATTTTCATAGGGAAAGAAATTTAAATCTTCCACTTCTTCTTTTGATATAAATTTACGTTCACATAAGAATGGGCAAAAATGTAAATCTTGATCACCCTTTGTAGTGGCTGGTTTGGATGTTTCTTATTCCAACTGGTAGGAACTACGGTTTGTTCCTTTGGTTTGCTTGGTGGGGCACCATAATTGTATTATGGTCTTTCAATGCCCTATCTTTTGATGCTTTTGTTCAAGGTTTCGGGACCTTTCAAATCCTTCTTTTACTTAATCAGAACATAGTGAATAGTAGGTCCTATAATTGACCTATACAAAGTGATTTTCAAAGGATTTAGAATGTCATGTGTAAACTTCTCACTCCATTTTTATGTATGTATCCCAACCTCCAATACCTACCAATAGCACATTAATTAGCATATATCCTTTAATCTAAAAATAAGGTATTATTTAGGTCAAATTTTGGCTATTTAAAAGGCCTAATATGCATGTGTGTGATAAGGTATTGCTTTAGAGGTGAATAATCTAGGATTGTATGCAAAAGGTCTCAATTTATGTGTCAGATTGTGTTATACTTTTAAAAAAATGATCCTAAACTATTTTAATCATTAACTTGTAATTTTTCTTTCCAAATTTGACTTACAACTATTATGCTTCAATAAGCAATGTATGTTTATTATAATCAGTAGAAAAACAAGGGGGTTGAACCTTACACAACCACAGCACGAAGGCATCAAAGAGAACAACACTAAAATAGGGGTGTTGTATTTTACAAGTCATCAATGACTTATTAATAACACATGAACAAAACAGGTGTTGTCAAAAACAAAATACAAAAAATAAACAATACACTAACACAATGGCTAATAGCCCTCCTCAAGGGTGGGAGGCTCACTCATTACTCGCCACATGTAAAGATGAGTGTGAGTTTAAAGAACTATTTTTCCTACATCATTGGACAAATGTCTAGGCAATGTTGTCCTTAATATCCCCACCACCATGGGGAGCAGCTAATGAAACTCCACTTGGACAACTGTCGACAAAATAAGCAATGTTATGCATATGCATGGTTCACATAATTGGATAGGTGTAAATTAATATTATTGATGAAGTAATAATAGGTTTAATTATGGGAAAACCAATGGACCGATCTCTTCGTGGAGTGATTTATAGATAACAGGGATATTTAGACAATGTGTGCTTATAGCAATTTGTATTCACTTTTACGCAAAAGTTTTGAACTTCATGAACTTTGTGAGGAGGATCATAAAGGTTTTATTGGATTGATTAAAAGATAGAATTGAAATGAGGAGGATCCATTTCAAATAGCTCATTTAGATGAGCTATCTCAATTACTTGCAAATTATTACTCTACGTAAATTTGTTCTAGAATTTTAGCTCTCTTCTACTTTACCATTAATTGGACTTAATAAAATCCCCTTCAACTCTCTTAAATTATCGTCCACATAATCCTCTCTTAGTTCTCAATGCATAGGCTTATTATGTGAAACGTATCCTCTCATAGTTCTCAAAGAGTACACTTAGTATGTAAAACACATCCTCTCTCAAATTGTTGCCTATGTAAAGTACATCTCTTAGTTCTCAATGAATAGGCTTAGTATGTAAAACAAATCCTCTCTCAAATCGTCGTCCATGCAATCCTCTCAATATATAGGTTGTTGGATCACGGAGAGGGGGGGTGAATCAGTAATCTATGATTCTTTGTACCTTAATAACTTTGTCTGATTCAAGTCAGTGTCAACTCGGTCTGAAAAACTTCAATATTAACTGATAACAGTAAATTAACTTTATCAATCAACAATAGCATTCACAATAAACATTCAATACATGTAACACCAGTATTTAACGTGGAAACCCAATTTGAAAAAAACCATTGTGGGAATTGTCACCCACTAAAGAAATACTCTTCTGAAGTATGCTTAATAAAAAGTCAATCTAGTTAAAGATTGCAATGCACATTGTTAAATGTGATCCTGTTAGGGGATTTGCCTTAGATCTGTTATGATCTTCACCTTGTTAGGAGTGGCATGGTTAAAGGTCTTTAAACACTCTTCTAGAATGTCACCTCTTTCAAGGATTTACAATAAGACTGTTAAGTCTACTCGGTTAATATATTTTTGTGCTACAAATGTTAATAAGAAACAGTATATAAATTGATCTGTAAATCTGCAACTACCTCTTGCTTGATCAAATCCCTTGTGCGCTCTTTTTCTTCACTTCATTCCATCACTTTCCACTGGCTTCAACACTTCATCAATTTCAGCTTGCTAACTCATATTTCAATCTTTATATTCTTCACTACTGTGTATCATGGCACACAATCATTGTATGGCCCGATACATAGTATGTATCAGCACACATAGTTATTGTATGTCACGATACATAATATGTATCACAAGTGTTTAAAACCTCATACGTATTACATAACACGGTGCACGATCATTACATAGTGCACGATCATTACTTGGTCAGCATTAATATGAATAATAATCATTGTGTTATGAAACCGTACTACTGTGAAATGGTAGGGCATATCTCATGTAGAGATATGTCTTCTCACACATATATTTTATGAGAGGCCTGCATTTGAAACACACAAAAATACAAGAGTGTTAGTACAAGTGCAATGCCTCTCAATATATCTATTGAATTTAAAAGAACTATATCAGTCTGCAAAGAGTCAATATATAAAGATAAGAAATAAAAATTAATGTGATCCATATTCCTTAACAATAAGGAGGTTTTAATATTCCACTCCGACGACTTCCGCTCCTGCTCCCGCTTCCGCATGTTTGAATCAGGGCCTGCCGTCGGGGTTTCTTCTTGCGGGTGGGTGTCGTTCATCCGCTCCTGTTGCATCTGGGCCTGCGGGTGGTGGGTGTGGACCTTCAGACCTAGGGTCCGTTGCTTCTTCCCTGTCATCTGAGTCTGTTGCCCTAGCTGTTGCGGTTGTGTCTGGACCTTCTCTGGCAGGTGGATGTGTTTCTACGAGGGTTTTGGGGTCTATTGTGGCTGCCTCTGGTGGTTCTGCGATATCCTATGCGGATGTGGTGACCTTTGAAGCTGGCATACATGGTCTTTCCCATGCTGGTAGAGGGGGATCCTGGTCTTCTCCTCTTGTGCAAGCTGTTGTTGTAAGTAAACCCCTTGTGATTAGTCTTGATGCTGATACAGTTGATGAGATTTCAAAAATTGTGGATGATTCCTCCTCGAATGTTGCTATTTTCTATTTTAGGGGTTTTTGGCCCTCTCTTTCTCATTTACATGCTTGGATTTACAAGCATTGGGAACCCATTTTAATTGATGTTGTTCGAATATACCCTTTAGCAAGGGGGTTTTTTATTGTAAAGTTTGAAAATGTTGAAGATAGGAAAACTATTTTATGCAATAGTTGTTTTACTTGGAAGGAGCATTTTCCCTTGATGGAAAAACCCTGGTATCGGGGGTTTGACCCTCTTTCTGAATCCTTCAATAAAATACCTATATGGGTAAGATTGTTGAATCTCCCTCTTCATCTTTGGTTCGATTCGGTATTGGAATCTGTGGGTGAGGCTATTGGGGATTTCCAAATGGTGGATTCAGACTCCTCTAAAAATTTTAAGACAACATATGCTCGTATTCTTGTGGAGGTTGATGTCTCCAAGGGTCTTCCTAAGAAGATAACTTTGGCTTCTCCCTTGGGTTCTTGGACTCAAAATCTGGATTATGAGGAATCTCGTTCAGGTGTAGGAAGTGCCACATGACTGGCCATCTTGTTGCGAGGTGCTCATCTGATAAGGTCAAGTTGAAGAAAAAGCCTACTTGGTGGTTGGGGGCTTCTGATCACCATTATACAATTGGCAAAGTTTCTAAGGAAGGGGGTTTGGTTGCTTGCTCTCCTCATATTGATCATGATTTGGCTGGTGTTTCTGTGGCTACCTCTATTGCTTCTGAAGCTGTCTTGGGTGCTATGGATGTTGTCTCTAATGCGGCTTTAGTTCAGTCTTCTGTTGCTACCCCTTATGGTGTTGTTACTAATGTCCCTAACCAAATTGTTGTCTCTGGTTGTGATACTACTCATGTCCCTCCTGTAATTTTTGATTTGACTTGCCCTTTTCCGGGCTCTTCTTGCTCTTCTTTGGCTTGGCAGAAGGCTGCTGAAAAGGTGGAGGATGGATGGACAACAGTTAAGGGAAAGAAATTTAAATCTTCCACACCTTCTTTTGATATGAATTTACGTTCTCATAAGGATGGGCAAAAAAGTAAATCTTGATTGCCCTTTGTTTTGTTTTGTTGTTTCACTTGTTAGGAACTATGGTTAGTTGCTTTGGTTTGTTTGATGGGGCACCATAGTTGTATTGGTATTTTATTGTCAAATCTTTCTTATGCTCTTGTACAAGGTTTCGGGTTCTTTCAAAACCTGATTTTACGTAATCAAAACAATAAGGAGGTTTTTAAAGGGTTTATCCTAAATCTCAAATGTCATCTAAATGGAAGATGGTCAGAGACACCAATTTCGAACAATTCAACATTGTTCAGTATAAGAAAAGACTATTTGGCACATCTGGGAGAAGTGATGCAAATGGTTTGAACTTGGAACAATTAAAGGAAAATGTCGAAAAAAGTGTATCTCAAAGAAATGGAAGTTATCCAGGAAGGCCAAGTAGATGACATGTTTTCCCTTATGATCTATATAGACAATTTTCACAGGCAAAAGAACAAGAGGGAAAATATTGTCAACGAATACATTGAAACCTTAGATGTGATAGGAGTGCAATTCATAGAAATGAATGAGCTTAATCTACTCATCAAATTCAGGTTATTTGTGGATAGATAGCAAAGCAAAGGGAATCACATCTTGGAGTCTAGTTCTATGGATTAGCTCACTAGGTGTTAATCTTATATGTATTCCAAATGGCTCTTTCTCCATGTGCCATGTGTCAACAATAAAGCAATTAATGACTCAATAGTTAGTTGTTCTTTTGTAGTAAACCCTAATTCAGGTTCTATCTTGTAATCTTGGTTGTTGATCTTAGATCAATTTGGACCATAAGTTTGTTTTTGGGTGCATATATAAACCCTTATCATTTCATTTGTAATTCATAGAGAGATTCATAAGATGGGCAGATATGTAGATAGTTAGCTCTGGCTCTTTAGAATAGAAGTAGAGTAGGAGAAGGAAAAGACATTGTTGTAAGACTTGGGGAAATAAAAAATTAATTTCATTGAAGATATGGTGGATTCATGTTTATTTCTACTTGTTACATGGTGTTCTTCCAATTTCTCAATTGTTAGATAAAGTGTTTTAATTTTAATGGAGAAATGTAATGATGTTTGATGAATTTTCATGGCTCGTACTTTTTGCATCTTGTTGATTATAAATTGCAATGTAAAGTTAGTTGAAGCCCCTATTATATAGATGCTTAACTTCAATCGTTAAATGTGCATTGTTGATGTTGATGTTTTGTAGCTTCAGTCGAATAAACACTGAGTCAATACTAGTGAAGATATATATATATATATAATGAGATGTATATATACTTAAATATATATAAAAATATTATTATTATTATTATGTAAATATTAGAGAAATTAATATAATACTCAAGATATATATATATATATATATATATATATATATATATATATATATATATATATATATATATAGAATCATAATTGTCATTATATTAATTACATATTAATGAATAGACATGTCTCATGAAGGGGCATGTCTCTTCTTGGCTCATTCTCAATATGAATGCAAGAGATTGTTGCATTTGGAAAACACATACAATGAGATAATGTTATTACATTTGCGATGATCCTAAAACATTAACATGGTATTAGAGCCAAGTTGCAAATGTAAGAGAGTAGTTTGTTGATGGTGAATGTGTGACTATCTCAGAAAATACAATCTCGGTACGAGGACCATATTTCAAAAATTAACCATTGGATTTTGCTAACTTTCGGATATGTTTGTAATAAACAAATTTACAAGAATCTCACCGGAGCGATTGAAGAGAAAATGTCAGGTTCAAAAGTTATGACCAACTATGTACAAGTCTATGAAAAACAAATCTGAAAAAGAGAGAGGTTCCTTCTTTAAAAGTCTAACCACTTGAAGGGAGATCTAATAAGATTGAAGGTTGTGATAGTGTATAAAACCTTTGGATATTAAATATAGTTCATGTGAAGAATTATAGTAATGTTTGAGAACGATGACATCATTCTGTGAATTTGCATGATATTTTCTATATGGGCTCACGTTACAGAATAAAATACTTGAAATTTATAAAAGATAAGTATTTCATGTTTTATTAATGCACATAATTTTTGAGTTTGTAATTCATGCTATACTATTGGTTAGTAAAATCTTGTATGATTCTATCATTGGTATTTCCGGTTGAGATAGTTTAGTGAGCTATTTGTAACCTCTCTCTGACATACCTTCAGGACAGAAGTACAAGATAATTGCATTCAAGGGAGAAAGAACTTGATGCTTGCAAACGAACTGATGATTGAGACTAGATGCAAAGAGAGTATGACATTTCAAAAGAGGTCAAGAAGTTGATAAACTTGAGCTTCAGAGGGAGCAGATGGTTCAGTCAACTTGTGACAATCTTGATCATATTGATTGAGAGGGAGTTCACTATTGAAGGTGAAACACTTCTAAGGTAAACTTGATAAAATTGATTATTATACTAATGAATCGTGAATGTTTTTAATGGGCCTGCCCCCTGTGTAAATCGTGAGGAAGTGAGGACTTCCAAATGATTATCACTTGTATTTGTAGAAGTTATTGGAAGGTGACGATCTTACAATAACTTAAATCATGATATACATTATTTATAATGTTGAAACGGATCATGATGAATTAATGCAACAACGAAGTGTTAGATGTCATTAAGTTGGCGGTCTATGAGTTGTTTGGATAAATATATCTTGTAAAGCAACAACTAAGTGTTAGATGTCATTAAATTGATGGTCTATAAGTTGCGTGTATAGATACATCTTGTAAAGCAACAACTAAGTGTTAGATGTCATTCAATTGACGGTCTATAAGTTGTTTGCATAGATATATCTTGTAAATCAACAACTAAGTGTTAGATGTCATTGACGGTCTATGAGTTGTTTGTATAGATATATGATAGGTATTTGGTGAATATCATGTGTTGATATTCTGCAAGCCAGTACCTTACTGAGTACTTGATGAATAGAATATGTTGATGTTCTGATAGGCCAATACTCAGAGTATTTGGTGAATGTCATGTGTTGACATTCTGATAGGCCAATACTCATGATATCAAATGGATAGAATCACTGATGGAGGCAATCTACCTAAGAAATTATGGATAGAATCGTTGATGGAGGCAATCCACTTGAGAAATTATGGATAGAATTGTCGATGGAGGCAATCCACCTGAGAATGTGTGGATAGAATCGTCGATAGAAGAAATCTACCTAAGAACTTGTGGATAGAATCGCCGATGGAGGCAATCCACATATTGAGACTATGTTTCTATTGATTACATCTTGAGGATGATTCTTTTATTTCTTACATCATATGATTGATGTTGTCAAGTTTCTTAATGACATCAGATTGATTTATCCTCCCTAGCTAAGAGGGAGTGTTGATGTTTTGTAGCTTCAGTCGAATAAACACTGAGTCAATACTAGTGAATATATATATATATATGAGATGTATATATATATAAATATTATTATTATGGAAATATTAGAGAAATTAATATAATACTCGAGATATTATATATGTGTGTGTGTGTAAATATTAGAGAAATTAATATAATACTCAAGATATATATATATATATATATATATATATATATATATATATATATATATATATATATATATATAATCATAATTGTCATTATATTAATTACATATTAATGAATAGACATGTCTCATGAAGGGACATGTCTCTTCTTGGCTCATTCTCAATATAAATGCAAGAGATTGTTGCATTTGGAAAACACATACAATGAGATAGTGCTATTACATTTGCAATGATCCTAAAACCTTAACAGTTGCTTTTTTTTTTAAGTGTTCATTATGACATAAAAATACTTTGCATAGCCCTTAGAAGATTACACCAGTTCTTGTGATGTTGTAGTTGATCTTGGCAAAGCAGAACCTAGTTATTTTGGAATTTGTCCACTGGAGCACTATCCATTGATATCATTGTCCTTAAGAGTAGATTTAGATCCTTCTAACCCATTCCCTTTTAATTTTAGTTTATTTCAATTGTGTTCGTTCAAAGAAGCATCATGAGATTACAATATTTGATGAAGAAGTTTCAGCCAACATTGTAAAAGAGGTGAAGAGCAATTGAAACGTAAGCTCGTTTATGTTTTTTATTAAAGAAAAAAATAAGTTTTGAAGGGACCTAAAACCCTTTACATAAAGATTACATAAGATAAATCATGAAAGCCCACCAAAACAAGAAAGAACGGATCAAGACCACAACATGGGTTTTACTAACAAGCTCCCAAAACCTAAAACAATAATTGCACACAAAAACCAACAAGCAGCCCCACACCAATAAAAGGACCAGAAAAAACTTTATCCCAAGCACCCACAACCAAGAACCATCAAGATTTACCTTTAGCATTGTCCTTGTGGGATCAAAGAGTCATATCAAAAGAGGGCATAGACATCTTGGATTTCTTACTCTTAACAATAATCTAGTCTTCTTCCACCTTTATAGCCACATCTTATCAAACCAACGAACCCATCACTCGTCCACCAACAACCTAAGAAAGATTGCTTGCATAGAGAATACCCACTATCTCTAAGGTAACGTCACATTGTGTTACCAACATATCACAACAGTCATTGAGCTTATCCACAATCAAAACCTAACATAAAAGAACCTTGGAATCACTTGTATGATCTTTCATAATCATACATACGATGGATTTTGCTCAAGACAGGATAAGATATCTTCGTATTTTATCATGTGTTGGTGTAGTCACAAAACACCCATCAACAAAACTTTATTCAAAATGTTTCAATAAATTTCAATCAAGACATTTAAATTGAGTTTGAATTTTACATTTCATGCAAGTGAAAAGGTCCTAATTGTTGAGTTTGTTTGGTTTTCAGTTTTAGGATGCTTTCAAATGCTCAAAAATAAACATTTTAGACCACATAATTAATGACATAAAAAATTATATTTTTTTGTGTTTCTATACTAAATAAAATCTTAATTTTCATTACTAAAATCATTATAATTTTTTTGTTTTTAGAAGGTTTGGAGAAAGAAGGTTTCTTGTGTGCTTCAAGAGTTGGTGGCTCAAGCATTTTTAGTTGAGGATAACCATATAAATGACATCTCAAATGAAATGAACGCTATGGGAAAAAAAAAAAAAAAAATTATGGTTGAGGTGCTTACCACTATTGGTCCTTTAGACAAATGCAGAGAACAAGAGCAAGAACAAGAGCACACAAAGGATGCCCCAAAGAAGAGCACATGGTAGCATAGCATCAAGTACAATTATGGTCCATGATTCAGAGCAATTATGCTTGCAAGGTGAAGAAGCATGTAGAGCTTAAGGATGAAGAAACTCGCCCCAAAAAAAGATGAACTAAGGAAAAAGAGGAAGAAGGGCACAAGGAAATCACAAAAGAAAAAAGAACCCAAAAAAAAAAAAATGTGCGAGTGATGCAAGAAAAAGCCACAACCACAAAGGAGGGACCATGGGTAGGATATCATGGAGGAGCATGTAACAAGGCGTATTCCTTGCAAGATATAACAAAATGTTATTCTTCAACAATATTAATAAAAAACAATTTTTTGGCCATTGTTTTAGTTCAATATTTTTGTTGAATGTGTATCAGTGCACGTATGGTTCTCCACATACCATGAAACCAAACATCCCCTAATTGGGAACCTTGACCTCAACTTGTCCACATCAAATTTGGTGCAGACTTTGGAAGAACGCATTATTTATGGGAAAACAATTTCACTAGAAAAGTATGCCAATTAGGAGATGTTTAGCCTATGAGACCAAACATCCCCTAATTGGGAACCTCGACCTCAACGTGTCTAGATCAAATTTGGTGCACACTTTGAAAGAATGCATTTTTTATGGGAAAACAATTTCACTAGAAAAGTATGTCCATAGTCCCATAGTACATACTCTTGACAAAAATAAATGTTGTTTAACAAAGGGGAATACCCCCAATTTGACAATACTATAACCTTCTCAATTTAGAAGCTTGGTAAGAATAAGCAGCCAACTGGTCACAAAGATGTACTTCCCAGGAGTTAAAGGCAAGCTCAAATTGACTATAAATAATTTGATCAATCTAGCAAATGATAACAACAACAAGGTTGAGAATGTTAATTCAAATGAGATTTGATTGTGTCAAAAACAAACATTTCATAAATGACTTACCATGTTTTGACCTCACATACAAGTTATGAATTCCGTTCTTACTGGATTGTCTTACACCAAAATGGAAATTCTGAAAGGTAACAATTGCCTCTAGATATTACAAAATAGTTCCAATGAAAAATCAAATGCTAAAAGTTTAAGACATTTTACTTTTTCACAAGGGGAATCAGCTTTGCCGAGTGTATACCTTTACCTAGTGCCTTCACATAATTGATTGCAACAAAAGTCGGGACCTTTATTTATCTTCCTCTAGTTACTTTGTTTCTCCATGAATGAGAAGGCGAAAACATCTACTCACCGTGCAATTTTATGTTACTCCAATCAAAACATTGACAAAAATGAGAGTATACATTGGAAACTGCATAACAAGAGATAGTATGTATGGAGCCCAACAAAATAGAGCTTTTGCATTATTTGCCACATCATAAGAACAGAACCGTGTGGAATATGCCCTTAGCATCTTCTTAATGACAAATATTATGTTTTACAATGATAGACTGCTACTAACATACTGAATGGGAAATATATATATAGCTTGCCCTAAAACTTAGCCTCGCTTGACAGTTGCTGACTTGATGATATCCACAAATTCAGCCTGCAGATAAAATGGAAAACCAAACTAGTCAAGATAATAAATCTGCAAACTTGAAGAATTCAAATATTTTTTTCAGCTTGGCTTATCAAAGATGGAAAGAAAGCTAACAGTAAGCAGCTAACCTTCAGAGAAGCCCCTCCAACAAGAAATCCATCAACATCAGGCTGATGTGCCAGCTCAACACAATTTCCAGCATTCACAGAACCTGAGTTACAAGACAACCAGCATAGTATTTATTCCAGCAAAACAAAAAGCAGACTAGCATCTACGAAATGCAATCTGCATAATGGATGCAAGAGCACATCATCTTACAATGGCAAAGTGGTTCAAGTTTCATTTTCCATTTTTGACATATAAAAGAAGATGATGCTGATGATAAGGAAAAAACCTTTAAAATTTCAAGGAAACAAATAGTGAGAGAGCTACTTACCCCCATAGATGATCCGGGTTGATTCTGCTACCTCGGGACTAACATTTACTTTAAGCCAATTCCTTAATTCTGAGTGAACCTGAGCAAAGGTATTGAAGAGCATTATGTCAAGAAAAAGGCAAGATTGAATAAGGCTCACAAAAAATATGAATGAAATGAAGCAAAAAATGGATTAAGTTTTTCATTCTGAACGGCCAGAAAGAAGCCAAAGAACAAAATATAACTATGTTGTCCATATTCTCACTGCCTATTTTCATCAATAAAGCATGTAACACATGCAAAATCGCTCACAAACATTATAGAAAATTACATGAGTATTAGAAGGCACCATAGAAAATGAACCCACGAGTCCTTAGCCCAGTAACCAGGGTTCTGGTGCTGGTATAAGTGTGCGGAAATACACATTTTCTTTATGAAAAAGTTTGATACAAATTGTGTATGTCCATTGAAAATAAATGAAATTAAATATAAAGTATAAACAAAAAACCCATTGCACTGATTAGATTGTAAGGTTTTCAAAGTGAATGAAATTAGGACTAAAAAGTGTTCGGAAAAAAACTGTGTAGGAGATGTTAAAATTGTGAAAGTGTCATACGTCAAGAAGATTTGTGTGGTTTCAAAGGCCTTAATTTGGGGTTGCTGATAGGGGCCCCACTCCTCAGCACCACGTTATATCGTGACACTAGAGTTGCTTGGATCCCACAAGGGGCACTGCCCCTCAAGCCCACTGAGGTGTTGTCCCCAGACCCCCACAAAGTGATTTCAAGAGAGTGAGTGAATCATTCAAAACAGTGCCACAGAGATTAAATCCCTCACTAAGAAACTCAAAGATACAAGAAAAGAACCCAATGTTCAATGTGAAGGTGGTCAGAATGTTGATGTGGGTCATAGTGCTAGGACCAGGAGCCATAAAAAGAAATACTACGAGGAGAAAAGAGATGTCAATGATTTTATGCAGCTGCACGAAAGCTTCTACCAACAAGAGCTTGAGGCAGCTGAGATAATGAAGAAGTTTAAAGATCCAAGTGCTCTGTTTTGTTTTTGCTTGATTCTTGTTTCTATTCATTGGGTGGGTTGGGATCACTGCTTTGTAATCGTTTTGCTATTTTTTTGCTACAACCTTCTTGTTTCTTAGCTGGTTGTAAAAGGTTCCAGGGCCCTTCTAAACCCATTTCACCTACATATTCAAAAGCAAAGAAATTTTGACAAAAATGGTTGGACTGAGTCCTTCACATACCTTCCTCCTTTATCCTCTATTTTCCGTCCTCTTCTTGCTTGCAAAAGTAAATTGTAAAAATGCAAAGTGCAATTAGTAAAATGATAAAGTGAATATCGACTAGGGATTTTGGATGTTAAAAGCACAAAATATTTAGTTTGGGAGGTCTTGCGGACTCTCCAATGAAGGCCCTAGGTTTTCTTCTTAAGCTCTTTTTATTTTCCTTTAGATGCATTTCCAACTCCTCAGCTTACAGATTTCAGATGGCATCGACAAATATCAGTGTTGATTCACTTGCAAATGTTTCCCAGACACTACAGGCCACGGAGTTAATATTAAGTTTCAACATTCCAGTCAGATTTACTACTTTCTCTGCTACCCCCAATGTCACTTCAGCAATATTCATATATTTGCTGCTGTAAAACCCTAAAAGTTAAGAGACCTCCATACCAGTCATGTTAAGCTCATGCAGTGAGATTATTAGAAATATTGAAATTGAATTTTAGTCTTCTTATTTCAACATCGTATGTTGTTCTTGCAGGTTAACTAAAATCACAATTTGTAACCATTCCCATACTAAGCATTTGGGATAGGAAGGTTTTACCTCCTGAGCCTGGGCTGGCGTTGCGACTCTTCCAGTGCCAATGGCCCAAACAGGCTCATATGCCAGAACAATGTTACTCCAGTCTTTCACCTTCTCTGCAGAAATAAATAATTATAATTTATTAGCAACAAGATGAGAAACCACTCACAAAGCACACTAATAATATCAGAGACTAAATGGATAATTAATTGAGCAAAGACAAATTAACTTTTGAACAATAAAATCTTTGAAATAAGCAGTTCAAAGTTCAAACTATGTTGAATGGGAAGAGAGCTCGAGCTGCAAAGGAAATGTGCTTACAAGGTAGAGGACAATTCAAACCCAAGGTGACACAACAAGATTTTATAATTAGGAATAATACCACATCCAAAACACTGGGTGTAGCATAACCCAACTGACAATGCTGAATGCCAGTCCAAGGTGAATTTGGCAGGAAGATAGCCATCCATTGTGGCCACTAACCCACTGGTTACCTCAAAGGGGGAATTTTACCATATCAAAAACAACCGAGAAGCTCTACGTATGAAGGCTTACAGTCAGAGGCATGCAAGCATCACAAACTGTGTATTTAAGCTGGTCATTGAGCTAAGTTTTATCTCACTTAAATGATGTGTTGCTCCAATGCATAAAACAGAATTCAATATGAATAGGAAAAGAAAGTGCAATATTTGCACTTATTTCATATGCTACTTCATTTGAAGACTCAACAGATGGCATATAAGGTTTTACTTGAATTGTCAATTAGGACAAATGATCATGGAACTGCTGCCAAGTAGACCAAATGAAGAAATTAGCAAAAAGGGAGTCAAAGTGACCAAAAAACATGCATCTTAAATGCAAGTTAGATGATCTACAAAAGGAGTATAGTCTCTTATGCCAAATATAAGAATCAACTCAATACAAGACATAAGCTTAGAAAAGTAAAATCTATATTTGCACATCTTGTATACAACATTAGAGTGGAAATGCCAGTAATCAGAGTTTGTTTAGCATAAGTTTAGTTGGTTCTATCTTGTTAAGTCTAGTCGGTTCTATCTTGCTTATGTCGAGTTTTTGCATGTTCCCAAACCCATGGTTTAGGGATGAGATTGTTCGGATTAATATTTCAGCTGGTAAGTGATTAGGTCTAGTCTGCTTCAGGCATGTTTTAATTGAACTGAAGCACATAAATATTTCTAGAATACTTATATTCATCCCAGTCTTTTAGTCACAGATTAATTTCATATTCACTTTACTCATTAAGCAAACCCTGTGAGGATTACAAGTACACAGAAAATGCATTGTACACCAACCAGCTATTGCTTTTGTTTGTTCAGAGACTACATTCATTGTATTTCCAGCTTCTCGTTGCTCAAGAGTCTCTCCAACACAAGCTATCACTTTCAAACCTTGACCAAGGGCATAGGCTACTTTATCTGCAACAAACTACCAATCCATATAACAAGATCAAGACATGCAGCAGAACAAAAATAGACATCCCTTGATATCAAATATAATAAGCCACAAGTAACTAATAATACAGACAGGTAGAATAGCATCTACGACCTGTAAGATTGGGATTCCTATCATACAAGCAAAAACATGCCAAAAGATGGAATTACTATGAACTCACTGCCATCCTAAAAGTATAAAGATGAAAACCTAGCCATCAAATCAACAATGGTGATTGCATTTGTTATGTCTCCATAGACAATGATGATGTCCTGGCAACAGTGAAAACATCCATGAATATGTAACAATTATCAATGTGCAAATGCAATAGCATACCACATTCTCTTCTTGCAGTATGAGCCTTCTCTCTGAATGGCCAAGAATAACCCATGGAATGTTTAAATTGACCAGCATCTCAGCACTGCATTCACAATATAGCAACACAAAATTTAAGTCCATGAGACTATATCATTAGCAATATTTTTCTCAGCTCTAACATTCTAAACATGCTCCTCCATTTTTTATATCACAGTCCATTACCCCCACTAACAGCATAAATATCAATCCATAAACATGAAGAATATGCAATACATATTTAAAAATGCTGTTGATGAAAAGATGTCAGAATTTAGAAACATGACAGACTATATCAAAAAGAAAAGTGATGAAATAGACATTTCTGGCAGATGCAAATAGATTTCTGCCAGAGAAAACAAAAACAACAGCTATCTGCAAACCGTGTGCATTTTCTTTTAGTAGTAGAAAAATGTAAAATTGATAAAGAAATTCTGACTCGCACTGTGTTCACAAAATGCAATCCAATTCTAGCAGAGAGATGAACCATTTTATGAATAACAAATAAATTGAATTGATCTGATAGCTTGAATTAAGATAGCACTGTTTAGTGTATTTGAATTGATCTGATAGCTTGCATTAAGATAGCACTGTTTAGTGTATAGTCTACCTTAAAGTAAATTCATTCAGTAGATAGAATGTCTTAGAAACTTGATTTTCCAAAATGTCTTATCAACTTGCTTTTCCTTAGCAATCTTATAATTTATCTTTCAGAATAAGTGGAATTAACATGTTCGAGATTCTATGCATTTTGGGGATGGGGACACATTTTGGGGACAGCAGTATAGTAGCCAATTTGGGGGGTGGGGGCAGTACTGTATATATGTGTAATAAAGCTCTCTCTCTCTCTCTCTCTCTCACACACACACACAATCACTAAATGATTATGTGTTATGTTTTCAGGCCTTGTGAATTCTATAAGAGGTGTGGGAGGGCTAATGGGACCCCCTACCCCATTTAAAAACTGTTCTTTCTAAATAATTTTTTCCTTTTCCATTTCAAGTTTGTTCACTTCCACACTAAGTTACCGGTTCGGGTTCGGGTACGAGAATCCAGTTCGTGGATTTGTCAATTTTTTTTTTCCAATATGATTTGTATGGGTTCGTGTGTGTATGTGTATTATATATACAAAAAAATAAGAGAAATATACATAACTGTAAAACTAAATCATTTCAGAGTACGAATCTATGATGCTTGATCATTGATCAATGCCAAATGTCAAAGATAAACATTAAAAATTTAAATACTTGATCATTGATCTATGTTCACGATTCTAAAGAAAACCTTTTTTAAGTGAGTTTGGGCCCACTTTAACTTAGTTTGGATCGTGGATCCCTGCAGGATTCCCCCGGGTCCGTGCTAGATCCCGCCGAGCCCATGCTGGATCCACAGTGCTGTCGATCCAGACGGACCCACAGGTCCAAACACGGACCCTGTCCAGATCCAGCACAGACCGGTCTACAAATCTGGATCCAGACCCGGACCCGATTCGAGGGTCCAGGGTCCGAATCCGGTAACGTAGCTTCCACATGATTATGCATTATGTTTTCAGCCCTTGTGAACTCTCTCTCTCTCTATCCGGTAACGTAGCTTCCACATGATTATGCATAATGTTTTCAGCCCTTGTGAACTCTCTCTCTCTCACACACACACACACAAAATGATTATGTATTATGTTTTCAGCCCTTGTGAATTCTATAAGAGGTGTGGGAGGGCTAATGGTACACCCTAGCCCATTTAAAAACTGTTCTTTCTAAATATTTTTTTCCTTTTCCATTTCAAGTTTGTTCACTTCCGCATGCGCATCCTCAGGACATTTTACTATACTAGTCCGTCTGCCCTCTACCTGTCAGGGATAGAATTAGACTGTATTTCTGGTGTGGGACAATACTGATTCTCCATATTTGAGCAAAAATTACCATGTATATAACTTTCCGATTTCAGAAGCCAGTGCCACTTGTGAAAACCATATGGTAAATATTTTTTAAATTTTTTTAATGCAGGCAAAATTGTGATTTTACCATCCAGGATGCCTAGCATCCTCAAGATGGTCGAGGGACGTATGGGACAGCCAAACATCTCTCACACATTTCCTAATGTGTCATCCTGTGTCAAGGATGATCTGCAATTCTGAAAACAAATTGGGAACAGCCAAGGGCCGTACCCTACCATCCTGCCATATCAGAAATGCCACAGGCGCCAGGGACGCATCCCCATGGAACACAGTAAAAATACTAAATTAGAACAGTTATAAAGATATAAAACTGATATAATGTCTAGTATAATTCAATTAAAAACCCACTGCAGGTACAATGTGGGAGATATTTTTTCCTAGCTTCCTTCTCTAATAAAGAAGAAAAAATGTGATTTCATAGTCACCCTTGGTTTAAATCCATTATAGGCACTTGCAGGCAGTACCTAAATAACCTGACTCCAAACTTTGATCCAATAAAGAAATACCTTCGGGTACTGATATGTGTGATACTCTCAATCCTCCCATTACACATCTGGACTCCAGGGGGCTTAAAGGCAATGGGAAACATTATTGGGACATTCAAGAGGTGTGTTGAACCCAAAGAAAAGAACAACTCTATTGCTTGTTCGTGTGGAGGTAGATCTTCTGAATGGTCTTCTTGAAGCCATTATTTTGCAAATGAACAAGTTAATATTCAACCAGAAGATAGACTATGAGTGCATTACATCTGTCATGAGCATCGACATTTTCAAAGTGATCGCCCCTCAAAATTCAAAAGAAAATCAAGTTCTACTACCAGGGATCCTTTTTCTTCTAACCCCATCTTTGCCTCATCCCGAAGGGTTCTGTGGCACATGAAGCAGGTAAGGAAACTGAAGAGGTGGCCCTTTCTAAAGAGGATCCTGAAAATAAGTGGATATCACCCTTCCCTTTTAAATTGCATCAAGTTCCTATCATTAAAGAAGAAAATGTGTTGGATGAGAAAGATGTCCATGCTTCCCATCTTCTGTCAAAAAGCTTAAGGAAGAAGAATGCAGAGGTTAGAACTGAAATGGCAACCAAGGATGTCACTGCTGAAAAACAAGCCACCATGGATTTGGCTCTTAATTGAAAAGAAAATCAAGGAGACAATTTGGATCTTCTTTTGGAAATTTAGGACACTACATGTTGTTCAGCTGCAACTGCCTTGATAGTGCAATTTTGCGAGTGTTGCCCAGTTAGGAGGTTGTTTAGTCAGTCATCTGCTAGAGTCATTCTTAGAAACCACTACACGAATCTGATAAGTAGTGAATCTTGAACAATGAACACACTGAAGGTGCTGAGTCATAGAAAATCATTTCTGTCATCTACAAAAGAGTTTTTCTTATATTTTAATATGATATGTAAATCCCATTGCATTTATGTGTATTCTAGGTAAGAAAGCAAAATTTATTAGGATAAATGGGAGATTGTTGCAATTTGGAATGAGATGGTATTAAGTATTCTGTTGCTTATCTTGAGTATTTTTGCTTGTGGCATCCAAGTTATTACAGCAGTCTAGCACTGAGGCAAATAATTTGACCAGCCTACAAAAGCACTTTGCCAACTATGTAACTTCTTGTTCTGCAATAGCAACCCGAGGGTCTGCATATGAGCTATCCAGAAATCTACTCGATTAAGGGGGTGATGGCACTAAACAATCTCAACTTGTCAACACCAGTCAAGGATATCCTTGGCATAAGCATGATGAATTTGGCCCAAAAAATATTATAATGCACAGTGAAGATGCTCCAACATGTTCCGTCTTTTAAGTTTTAATCCTATCGCTTGATCCTTTTCATGTAGATTATTGAAATCATTTTCTTCATACCCTAGCTGCTAAAGCTTAAATGCTTATACCAAAATTCAAACCTTCAAGATGCATTTTGAATCTGCTATACATTCAGTATTCACGATTTCCTTCCTCGCAAATCAAGTTCAAGAGAGTAAACAATACACAAATGCAATTTACATTATTCAGCCACTATATCATAGAGAAAAAGGATTGAAACTCCACCTGATCTCACCAGTAAAAGCACCACCTTTCCTCACCCAACAATTTTGTGCAGCAACAGCAAAATCAGAGCGTAATAAACTCTTCACTAGTGCAAGAAACACAAATGGAGGACTAACAACAACATCTGCAGGAACCAAGCACATTCAGGAATAATCACTTGCATTAATCATGGCAGATAAATCATTTTGATTCCAAAATATTGGAGAAGTAATCTAAAAATATGGCAAATGTGTCAACAGACTGTCAATGTACATAAGAAACTACATAATTTTTTGCTAAACCTAATAGGATCTCACTAAAGTGACCTTGATAAATCTTAAAAATTGTAAGACTGAACAATATCCTACCGGTCTTCTGCTTGTCCTATATTTATTAGGTGTGTAAATCCAGTAATCAGCAGCAAATCTGAATGATAAACAAACTATTGGGTTGTGTCAAATGCAAACATATGCATTGAAGCTTCCCAATTAAACCACTTTTCTAATACATTTTATGAATCAACTAATTACAGGATATTCATTACAAGGCAACTACCTTGTAAAAACACTTTAAATATTTCCCCAAAGACAGTATATATAGATATATGTGTGTGTGTGTGTGCATGCATATATGTATATATATCTATATCTCTGTGTGTGTATGCCTCAAATCACGTTGGAGGTGTTTGCACAATTAAAACATGGAAAAGGCATACCATTGATAACCAACTTCGAAGATTCAAAAATTAAAAGCCACAATGCTTGAAAATTTTAAATGCAGTCCTCGAAAAAGATTTGGTAAATTTCTACTTTTGGGCACATTAGTGGATTTTATTAAGTGAAAACCCTAACTGTCTAGAACATGACTCTTAGTCGACTTTTGTCAATCATTCTTGTATCTATAACCATAAGGGATTTATGAATCATTTACTTACCAACAACATCTTCCGATGGCACTTCTGCTGCATTTAGTGTGCTCACAAGTTTCTTCACTTCCTCCAATGTTCCATTCTATAAGATTGACAAAAACAGAAAGTCAGCATTCTCTTATTCTTTGTAAAACCATTAAATGGAAATCAAAATAAAAAATAAAAAATTCCATTGTAATTAAGCACTTTCCTAAAAGGGCTTTGTACTTCAAGTGTATAGAGCTTAAATTCAAAGAATCTGATTCTCTGAACAAGCTATTAGCTTTTGTATAAATAAGATACTGAACTATTTATATTGATTCAATATTTAGCAAATCCAATTGTCTATCCAATTGCTCTGATTAAGAAATTGTAAGCTGTGTTCCAAGTGGCTTTGCTCTAATATCTTTCTTATTTAGAAACCAGAAAAATGATTATTAATTTATTTGTAATAGAGCTTACTAAACAATATTCTGAAGGATATATATGCTAGATTGATGATATACATGGTAGCTACAAAATAAACTGCAAATCTTCAGAATCCAATCACATTTTCATATTTTATAGTTGAATATAAATATACATAGCCAATTTTAAACTGGCACAATACACCCCAGAAGTGCGTAATCAGAATAATGCATGTTCTAAATCTTTGAAACAGTTAACTATACAGTTTTGGGAGGCCTTTAGAAGCATACACATCATTGTGAAATGTAAAACAGATCAAAGAACTTCTGTCTAAAAAAAATTAAAATGATTCTTTAAAAGAGCAAGCAGTTCTCAGGAATGGAAGTTTTTCAGCTATCTGTCAAATAGCTCAAATAACAGATTCTGTGCTAGCAAATAATTTAATGAGAACTATAAAGTTTGTAATAAGCCCAACCCTTTGCTCCAATATATAAAGCATTCCATGTTACTAGCAAACAATCACAAGGGAACAAATTTATGTAAATTCCATAACTCCCTCAAAAATCATTCAGCAACAATGTTCACACGGGCATGAAAGGGTACTCTTGCACAATTAGCCACACTGACCATAACTGCACAAGCTGAATAACATCAGTGTAGTATAAATTGGTGCTCTCATACTGTGAGGAATGTCAAGAAGGCCTTTTCGTTTTTTAACACTTCCCATATAATCATTTTTCAGTTTACTAACATCTGACAAGTTAGAAATTAAAATTTAATGGTGTCCACGATTTGCAGATATAGTGCCATGATTCAGAAGATAAAAAGGACATGAAAGAATATCATTTAAATAATTTTCAAGGTCTGCAGAAGCCACAAGTATGCATTGCAAAAGGGGTGGTAAGCAGCACGTTCCACCAATCTTTGGTGACAATTATGTTAAATGTGTAATGGAAGCTTCAGTTGCATTCCATTGAACCAACGATTTGGATCTGTCGGAAGGGAAAATACCTTTGCCACTTGATATTTCAGGGGGGAAATGTTTTGAAATATTGGACTAGCTTCCTTCTGTAAAACTTCAGGTAGTTCCATGAAATTTCAGTAGTATTTTTCAGGCACTTTTTCTCCTATTTATTTTCTGGTGGTTTTTATTTAGTGTTCCTCATTGTCTTTCAGAGCAGAAAATTTTTCGTGCACTTTTTCTCCTATTTATTTGCTGGTGGTTTTTATTTAGTGTTCCTCATTGTCTTTCAGAGCAGAAAATTGAATGCACCGCAGAACTAATATACTGCAAAAAATTGCTAAATTTACTCAAACTTTTCTGTAAGGTCCTGACCATGAGACCAATAGACTAGATGTTTGACATTAAATAAACATTTTTGTTCACCTCAAAACTATAGAAACACAAATCTAAACAAGCAAAACAACATGAAAAGCTTGAAGCCTTGTGCTGCAGGGACAAAGATCAATGGCCTAAAAGCACTTTTCAAAATATATGAGCAATAATATTCATTACGCCTATTCCCTAGTCACAAAAATGGTTATTTTACCATCAAAAGATTCAATGTTAAGAGAAACAATTTGAAAGAAAATTGTCAGAACTTTTTGGCTGATAAGGACACAAAAAACAAATGCTAAATCTGAATGCTCTTTCGAATAGCCTACAAAAAAGATGAATGTCATTACAATAACGTACCCTTCAAAAAGCCAGACATTAATGAATGATAATTTTATTTACGTAAAGATTTTACAATTTCAGTCAGAAATAATACCAGGTATCTGGTTACCACAGTGTAAGGCCATTTTTACTATTTATTACCTATGAAACACATCTACAAGAGACCTTCATTGGGGATCCAAAGATTATTTTTTGTCATGCGCCATTTTTTTCTGTATATTAATAAGTTCAAAAAAACAGAGCATTCAAAATGATACCGATAAAATTAAGTAGCATTAGTATCAATTTTAGATCCCGGTAGCTCATTAAAATAACCGTTTTCCTTGCACAGCTAACGACTTAATTTTAACAAAGAGTATCATAACACGAAAGCCCCTTCCCTGTAACAACAGAATACGAATTACTCTTCTAACATTCAACACCGATGTCCATCCCGTGAAAACTTCTGAACCCTTAAAATTCAATAAAACCCAAAACACAACAACAATAGAACGAGTGATATATTTAATCTGATGGATAGTTTGACCGTCCGCATCATCAAACAAGTTTACAATGCATTTTCTGTGAGTAAAGCCTGATATCTTCACACCGTAATACTAATCCATTTGCAGCCATTTTACTAAAGCCTGATATTGTACCGCTGTAAAACAATCCCACTCGCGGCCATTTTGTAGGCTAAATATAGATTTTACACAGTGTTGATCCATAATTACCAAACAAAGCAGAAGCTCTGACAGACTTGACGAGTTCAGATCTCAGACATATGAAATCTCTACATATTTTACTGTATAATTGCCACATACATAAAAATAGAAAAACAATGCAAGATTTCAAAGCTAACTTACGCATTTCCAGTTGCCACCAACGAAAAATTTACGGGCCATGGCGTTAGCGGGGATCGATCTGAGTACCTCACGAGAGAAAAATAAAACAAAAATATGAAACTTCAGCTGAGATTTATTAGGCAGAAATAGGTTTATAAGGACGACTGGACTATTATAAAATCTGATTAATTGTTACGTTACGAATCCGGGGGCCCCACTCATCTGATACTGCTTACGTTTACGGGTATTGTATTGATTTTCAGTTGGTAGCCGTCACAAAAGTTTTTATCAAATTGTATTCCTGAGAAGATAATGCATCAATATGTCGACGGGCTTCAAGAATGCGAACAGAGGATGACATACGGGTGGACTTTATCCCTTCGAACCAAGGTGTTTCGCGAATAAGGTTTTTGGAATATGGTTTTGGTACATGGAATATGCTAAGATTTTTTATTTTTTTTTAAATTATTTTTTTAAAGGTCCCAAAGGAAACAAGCTTTTCCACATTATTCCAGCTCAAATTTTATGTTTATATGAGTTCAAGTAGGAGAGAGGGGCGAGTGGTTGTGCAAGCTATGTTGATCTTGTTATCCATGTCATTGAATGGCATGATAACCACATCGGACCCTTGTTTACATCACATACATGTGTCCTCTAATAGACAATCTCCTTCTAGTTATCCTTTCCTGTGTTTTCCATTATGGTGGCATGATTTCCTAGGACACATTGTAATAGAGAATTTTGTGGCATGTATGAAGAGTAGATATGTGTTCCTTACTTACATGTTCATCACCATGCTAGTCTAAGCGATTTAATGCAAGAGACACCTCATCTCTATTTTGTTTGTGCTTAGGTAGGAGTGTTTTGGCATGTGTAATGGTATATTTTTGGTCCTTTGTGTTACCCCTGCATTTTTGCTTGTGTTTATATTCCCAATTTTAGCCAAAATGCTTGATTTGTTATTGTAAAGTTCTCGACTTTAACCTTTCTCCTTTTTCTTTTCCTTACTTCATTGCTTTCATCCCTTTGAACCTCCCAAGTTAAACTTCTCAATAGTTCAAAGTTCAAGTTCAAAACCTAATGCAGGGGCATCTAAGGTTAAGGCAGGGGCATTCTTTGTCCTCGGTGAAACTGCATGGGTGTTTGTATTTTGGCCAGTGTTACTCAGTTGCAGCCTTGACCAACGGCCTCAGTTATTGAAGGAAGCTCGGTTACTGAAGGAACTCAGTAGCCTTTGGCGCCGGTGAAAGTGTTACTCGGTCATGCCTGTGGTGCTCGGTCGACACTGGTGCTTGGCGATACCTGGCGTGCTCGGTTAATTCACTATTGTTCGGTAGTTCTGGTTTACCGACTAGAGTTCTGTGTGATTTGTTGAGCCGGCTTGGTGCATTTATTGTTGGTAGCTATTGTTATAGGCCGACATGCTGAATTAAATGTTTGTATACAATTGTAAGCTGACTTGTGTGGCATTTAATTATTTTGTTGGGGGGACTTAATGGTTTCATCCAGCCAGCTTGTGGTTGATGACTAGTATTTATAGGATGTTTGGGTAGATGTTTAGGGATATAGGAGGATCATTAGGAGATCGATAGAAGTTCATGACTTGGAAGGCTTAGTGAATTAGATCTGAGGTTCTGAAAGCTGAAGTTGGTGAAGTTGTGGAAAGGTCTTGCATGATCTTGCAAATCAGATTGTTATCTGATAGTTAGCAGAGCTAGTGGTTGCACACTTGGAGACAAGGAGATTGCTTGGAGGCTTGTGAGCTCAAGTTTACATCTGCCTTAGAGTTTCCATCAGCTTCTGATTGTCTTCAGAGCTGAACTAGCTGAGATTGTTTTGGATCTATTTGGATCTCGCAGAATTGTTTCTATTTGTAATTGGCCCTAACCCGGAAAGCCTTACAGCCAGGCATGTTAATGCAAATTACTTGAAATAATTATTGTGTTATCTGTTGTGTTGAGTATTCCGCGGTGTAATTCTGTTGGCTGCAAGGTTTGGACTGTCCTTCATTGAATCCACCATCCTTGATTGTGTCAAGTGGTATCAGAGCGAAGGTTGTTCTTGTCGAAGCTGATAGCTGATCTTGTGGAGCAAAGGTTAACCTAGCAAGGCTGATCTTGCGAAATTGATCCTATTGGAGCAGAGATTGTGCGCAATCTGGATTACATATCCAAAGCACTAAACTTGTGGATCTTGCCCTAGTTGTTTGTCCAAGGTGGCAGGTTGAGATCTGACTTGTACACAACTTGGAGATTGCCACATGGTGGTCGGTGAGGATTTGTTGCAGAGGGTTCTTGCATATCTTTAAGGATGCCTCTGAGAAGATTGGACCCTAGAGCTATTGCAGATCTTTGTGATGTTGTGGAATCAAAGATTTCTGATAAAGTCAAATCGGATGTCAGATCTGAGATAGAATTGATGAAGGATGACATGGTCATCGAGATCATGAGAGTTGTTGTTGGTGTACCTCGGAATGTTGGTACGAAAGATGGCTATGAAGAAGCTACTAAAGAATTTGAAACTTCTAGATCTAGTGGTGATGACCGAAGGAACAGATCTAGTGAAGACAGAACTGCTCAGTTGCATAGATCTGGAGCTCAGTTTAGTAATGGTTACCAAATGGAAGTTTTTACTTCCTCTACTACTTTGAAGCCTGACAATCTGATTGATTGGATTGGTGAACTTGAAGATTTCTTTGAGCTGGAAGAAATTGAAGATCCTCTTCGAGTGAGATTAGCACAGACAAAGTTGAAAGGACATGTTTGTTCTTTGGTGGAAAGAACTACAAAGAGATGGAGAAGATGAAGGTGAAACAAAGATCAATCGGTGGAGGTTGATGGTGACTAAGTTGAAAGCTAAGTTCATACCTTCTGACTATGAGCTTGACTTGTTTAAGAAATTGCAGAATCTAAAACAGAAGGATTTGTCTGTTGAAGATTATACCGAGGAGTTCTACAAACTTACTATTCGGTCTGGACACCGAGAGCTTGGTAAGGAAAAAGTAGCTCGGTACGTGAATGGTCTAAGATTCAATATTCAAGATGAGCTTGGTATGTTGAAGATTGATTATGTTGAAGATGCTTATCAATATGTTGTGAAGGCAGAAGATAAGTTGAAAAAGAAACAACATGGTGATCCCCGAGGGAAGAAAAAGATTGATCACTTGGTGAAGGATAAACTGACTGATGCAGAAGATGAACAGAAACCTGTGGAACTAAAGAAGAAGAAAGGTAGAGTTATCTTTAAGGGTACTTGCTATAACTGTGGAGAGGAAGGACACCATTCTTTTGAGTGTACACAGAAGAAGGTTGACCGACGAATTGCTGTGATGAATGAGAACATTCAGAATGAACCTAAATCTGAGAACTTGCTGCTTCGGCAAACATTGCTCGATACAAAGGAGGAACCTTGTCAGAGGAGTAACTTGTTTAGAACCTGATGCAAGTCTAAAGGTAAACACTATGATGTTATTGTTGATAGTGGTAGTACTGATAACCTTGTTGTTGAGGACCTAGTTCAGAAACTTAGATTGAATAGAATGAAGCATCCTTGTCCTTATAGGATTGGCTAGTTACAAGAGGTTCATGCTCTGGAAGTAAGAGAAAAATGCTTCATTGATGTCTAGATTGGCCAGTACAAGGATCTTGTGTTATGTGACATTGTGGAGATGAATAGTTGTCATATATTGCTCAGTAGACCTTGGCAATATGATTGCAAAGCTATGTATGATTGTGTGAAGAATGTGTTTACTGTTGAGAATGATGATAGGAAGTTTTCCCTGATGCCTTTGATGGATACAACACTCGGTAGGAGAAGCCTGAGTATTGGTAGTCAAGTTGAGATTGTGGATCCAGAGAAAATGAACGATCAGTTTGGAGAACTGACCTATATGTTGTCAAGAAAAGACTTGAAGAGACAAAGGAAACTGAAGTGGAAGAATTTGCAAACAGAAAAGGTGGAGGACTTGTGTGTGAAGAACCAGTTTGGGATTTATGTTTTGAATCTTGGAAGATGTTCTTCTCACATATGAACATCTTTTGGAACCTAGGGTGTCTGATGCAGGGGCATCCAAGGTTAAGGCATGGGCATTCTTTGTCCTTAGTGAAACTACATGGGTGTTTGTATTTTGGCCGATGTTACTCGGTTGCAGCCTTGATCGATAGCCTCGGTCATTAAAGGAAGCTTGGTCACTGAAGGAACTTGGTAGTCTCTAGTGATCGGTGAAAGTGTTACTCAGTCATGCCTGTGGTGCTCGGTCGACACTGGTGCTTGGTAATGCCTGGCGTGCTCAGTTAATTCACTGTTGCTCGGTAGTACTGGTTTACCGACTAGAGTTCTGTGTGATTTGTTGAGCCAACTTGGTGCATTTATTGTGGGTAGCTATTGTTATAGGTTGACATGCTGAATTAAATATTTGTATACAATTGTAACCCGACTTGTATGGCATTTAATTATTTTGTTGGGGGGAGTTAATGGTTTCATCCAGCAGACTTGTGGTTGATGACTAGTATTTATAGGATGTTTGGATAGATGTTTAGGGATATAGGAGGATCATTAGGAGATCGATAGAAGTTCATGACTTGGAAGACTTAGTGAATCAGATCTGAGGTTTTGAAAGATGAAGTTGGCGAAGTTGTGGAAAGGTCTTGCATGATCTTGCAGATCAGATTGTTATCTAATACTTGTTTGTAGCAGAGCTAGTGGTTGCACACTTGGAGACAAGGAGATTGCTTGGAGGATTGCAAGCTCAAGTTTACATCTACCTTAGAGTTTCCATCAGCTTCCGATTGTCTTCAAAGCTGAACTAGCTGAGATTGTTTTGGATCTGTTTGGATCTTGCAGAATTATTTCTATTTGTAATTGGCCCTAACTCGGAAGGCCTTACAATCGGGCATGTTAATGCAAATTACTTGAAACAATTGTTGTGTTATCTATTGTGTTGAGTATTCTGCAGTGTAATTTTGTTGGCTACAAGGTTTGGATTGTCCTTCATTGGATCCACCATCCTTGACTGCGTCAAAACCCCCGAGCACACCCCTCCCTTTTGCTGCATAATTAAAAATATTATCTTTTCTTTCAGTCTATTGAACTTGAACTGTTGAACCTTAATGGTCCAAGGTTCATTGTTCAATCAACCTATTATTTTTTGTCTTGTTAAGTCATTATGTGTCTAGGGTCACAGCGTGTTCGATGTGTCAGTGTTTGTTATTTGATTGAACTTGAACTATTGAACCTTAATGCTTCAATGGTTCAAGGTTCATCTCATCAAAAGTGGTGGCATGTTATTGAAGGAGAATTAAAAGGGGTATTTGGCACATGCGATGATGTGACAAGTGTTCAAATTTGAATTTTTATAAATAGAAAGCAATGATGAGTGTGTAAGCCTTCGTGCCAAAATGAGTAGAAATTAATAGGTTGTCAATTGATGTCAAATCGATAATTAATTCACTCATGGGTATTAAGTTCTCACGACATGAAAATCTTGGCCAAGATCTTTCCTACATTATAAGTAAAGGCAATGATTGTTTTCTTAATTTAGAAAGTCGTTAAAGTCGAGATGAAGCCGCAGAGACTAGGTAAATTGGGGCTTTCTTTCAAGGGAGTTTCAAGAATTTGATGAGAACAACAAGTGAGTCTTCAAAGAATCTTCTTCCATTGTTGATTATAATTATTTATGAAGAATTGAAAGTGGAAGTAGATTAGTTGCTTGTGTGTGATTCCTCATTTTGAAAATTTATTTCAAGATTTTTGTTTATAATTCATCATGAGGCATGTGCTCCCAAAACTAGGTCGGACTTCAGGCCTTCTCATTATTCTCCCTAAATTTGATGATACTACCCTAGTCCAAGATGAATTAGGGGATTTCCTCAAGAAAGCTAAGAACCCAGCTCCAAATTCAATGATGGAGAAGATTGTACAAAGCAGATTGATTAAAGCAACGGCTTTCCCTACAGTTGCACCTTGCTC
>BSBK01003601.1:2032500-2074696 GCA_027943335.1 Chamaecyparis obtusa
GTAGAGGACGTGGGAGGAGTAGGCTTCACAACCATCCTATGATTCATAGAGTTGAGAGTTTGCATGAGGATAGTGGTGAGCAGCATGGTGATTCTAGAGAGCCCAATACTAGGTAGATACTTTAGACTATTCTAGAACATCTACCTATTCATAATAGGATTGAGAGGGAAGAGTCACACCATTCTGAGAATGAGGAGAGATAGTGATCCAGGAGTCCTAAGAGGAGGGACACTATAGTTGATCAAGGGGCCGTAAAGGCTAACCAGATGAGAGACCTCCTTAAATCGTGACCTCCTCCTTTTAATGGTCTAGGTACTGGTTTTGAGGTAGAGACATGGCTTATTGCATTGGATCATTATTTTGATGTGCATTAATTTGATACAAATGTCAAGGCGAGGTGTGTCATCATGCATCTCAAAGGTTTTGCAACTACTTGGTGGAAGATTGAGGAGAAAAAGTTAGATATTAACATGGATAGTGTCACTTGGGAGCTATTTCTTGAGAACTTATGAGAGCGCTTCTTATCTTATCAATGGCAACAACAACGCGTAGATGAGTTCCACAATCTGCGATAGTTATCTATGAGTATTCAGGAGTATAAGCATCATTTCTTCAAGCTCAAGCCATATGTAGGTTATAGTGATAATTCATCATTGATGGTACAACATTTCATTAGAGGACTTAATGGTTGCATCATTGGAGGTGTTACGATTTTTGAACCTAAGACTTTCAGGGATGCGGTCATTAAGGCTACTTTGGTGGAGGAGAACTTGGCTAAAGGTCATGGTAGATAGATTGGTTTTCAGTATAGTGGTCCTTCTTTAGGACCTAAGGGTAATCATTGTTAGGGAGCAGAGAACTCTAGGAATCCTTCTACCTTCTCAAAAGGTAATCAAAATTAGCATAATAGGAAATTCTTCCATGCTAATAGTGGTGGTTCTCAATCAGTGAACTATCGCAACTAGCAACATAGTATGCGCAATCAAAATGATTAGCCATCTCAGTGTTCACATCCAAATTTTAGTGGAGGTAGTTCCCTGCATTCTAGTACACCTTCAGATGGGAGAGGTGTTAGTAGAGGAGGTTGTTTTTCTTGCAGGCAACATAATCACATTGTTGTCATCAATTGTCCTCAATTATTAGCATGGTTTTCAAGATAGAGGCTTGCAGCTTCTAAGCCTATAGTTGGGGATGCTAGTAGATCCCACATGGTGTTTGCAATAGGGAATGATCCACAAAGTTCATTTTATGGAGTAGGGAAGGGTCAAATGGGACCCACACATTGAGTCTTTTACAACTTAGTAGGATGCATCAAGATTACAAGATCTATATCTCTATTTTATCTGTAGCCTTTCAGGAGTAAGCCTAATTTTAGGGGAGGTGGATGTAATACCTCCCCCATAGGTTGTTTTTCAGTTTTATTGCCAAACTATTTTAGGCAACTTTCATGTGTGCATTATTTATTTCATAGATACTTGAGGATATGAATAAATTAGATATTTTTGGTTATTTTCATGTTGATTAAATACAAATGATGATGTTCTATATATGTTATATTTATTTTATGATGATGATTTATATGTTAGGATATCATTGATGCTTATGGTTTTACTAACCCATACTTGCATGTGTATGGTTGGTGTGTATGTTCTATATTTCTGTTTGACGTGTCTAATGTGGTTGAGGGGAGAAGTCATAGTTACTTGCTTGCGAGTTGCACACAATCGGTTATCCCTGCCATTTCTTGTTTATATTTATACATATATGTATATGCTCATTTTTTATGCAGGTTTGCGGGTACCAGACATCGACTTCCTTGAATTGCCAAGATGATTGTGGCCTATCACAATATCTCAATGGTAAGAGAGGGAAGATAACATGCATATCCAAATCCCAACCCAAGCTATTGATTGTCCTAAAATAATGGACAAATATATTTTTCTATCAATCTAAATTCGTCAAGATGACATGAATTCGTGAGCCCTTCCTTGGTGCTTGTTTGTTTGTTATTTGAGTTAGTTGATTTTCATGTTTTGTGAGTCAAGTAAGTTTGTTGTATGGATTATTTGATTTAAAACAGTTGAATTAAGAGTAATTATGAGATTAAAATAATTATATTTTATAAATATGATAATAGAAAATATAAGGATATTTAATTATTAACGGTTAATTAAATGCCTTTGTTTAATTAAAAGACTTAGTTAAAAGTCTAAAGTTGGAATAAAAGGATTTAATTAATTATTAAGTCCAAAGATGAAGTTCAAAGCGTAATTGATGTATTTAATATTTAATTTATCAATTTGCATAGTTATTTATGTGCTAAAGTATTAAATAATTACATTGAATATTTATATGCAATTTAAGTTGCACATTTAGTTTAATAAAATTGAATTAGATTTTTTAAGTTAAAGTTAAGTTAGGAATTGTAATTAGAAAAAGTGCATTATTTTATTATTAAAGTATAATCAATCATGCAAAGTGAATTGATAAAAACTAGGTGGAGAGTTGAGTTCTGATTTTTAGAGATTGCATGTTTTAGAAACCCTAGGAGGAATAGGTCTTCTTTATGAGAGGTTTATGGGTATTATTGCCATCACGTCTATCGGGTTTTGTAGAAGATGTCTTGGGTGAATTTGGAAGATTATTGAAAGCTTGGATTTGTTTTGGAATATTGAATTGGATTCTTCTTGTCTTCAAATTTCAGGTGTTGTTTGAGGTAGGGTTTGAAACTTTCTATTTTGAGATTCTTTGCTTCATGTTTGGAATTGTTTATGCAAATGAATTATAAATTGGGTTCTATTTTAATCAACTTTATTTTTGAGAAATTTTGGATTAGTTTGATGTCAAATTAGATCTGCTATTCTATTTGGATTACTTGAAAATCTAGGAAGAAATTTTAGGAATATGTGTGAGTTTTTCCTAGTAAGGATATTTATCTAGAAATGATAGATAATCCGTCTCAGTGATTTGCATGGAGATTTATTGATAAAAAAATTACATTTAGATAGATGTGTATGTGAAAATAATATTTAAAAAAAAAAAGAGAAATTAGTTTTAGTAGAAAAACCCTAGCCTCCATTAAAGAAACTATTGAAAAATTAAAGGTTAAAAATATAGGGTTTCAATTAAATGATATTCCTCTTAAACAAATATATGTATTTGATTTGAAATTATTATTTTTTTTTAAAGTGGGGGTTTGGTTTATCGAATTCATTTAAAAAAAGGTGGGGGGCGGGGGGGGTTTCGTTTATCAAATTCATTTTTTGTTTTTTTTTAAAGAGAAAGCTTATTATTTTTTGTTCAGATAATTTCCTGATAAATAAAAATAAAATAAAGTTTTTTAAATTTTTAATTTTAAAAAAATTATAAAAAAATTATAATGAAGGGGGGGGGGGGGGGGGCGGGGACCCCATCCCCCACCCCTCGGCGGCCTTGGGCTGCCACAACAGCCAAAGCTGTTGCTGATAGCAACCAACTATTGTAGCAGTCGTAACTATTTCCATGACAACAACAACTACTGTCGTGCAATAGTTGGCTACCTACGACAATAGTACTTCCATATGGGCAGTACGGGGATGGGCCAGTCCCCCCTTCTGCATATATATTTGTTTTTTTATTAAAAAAAGTTTTATTTTAATTTAATTAAATTTAAAATTATTTTACTAAATATTTTATTATTATTAAATTTAATTATTTTTTTATATTAGAAATAGCGAAATAACTAGTTTACAGGGAGTTACATATCACAGAGGCCAAGCCTCGGTGTCAAATTAAAGATGAACTGATCTAGATAGCTACGAGTAAAAATAATGGAGTTCAACTATAAATATAACACGGTCTCCAAAAAGCTATACAACAACAAAAGCACCAGCTACAAGAGTGCATAGCAAAAAAGAGACAAAACAACATAAGAGAAGAAGTAGATCAGTGAAGCACTCCCTCATGGGAATCAACCCATGAGGTCCAACCAAGGGGTCCTTCCATCCAGATGATGGTCTTTCTTTCTTGGATTTGAGCAAGCATTTCAATTCTGGTAAGGGGGAGCTCTCTATTGTCCCTAATCTCCTTAGTCCACTTGGTGAGGGCATCTTCAGAGGTGGCAAGGTTGTCCACATTTCTTCTCCACTCATAGCCATCCTTCATCTCATAAACGAATATGGTGGCATGTTTATCTTTTAGGAATCGCAAGAGATTGTTTCTCTCAATATTCAAGCTAGTGGAGACCTGCAAGGAAATTTTAGAATAGGCGAGTCTACGAAAAGACTCAGCAAGAACTTTGGAATTGCCCTAAAACCTATCTTCATTTCTAATTTTCTAAATATACCAAAGATTGATAGAGGAAAGAATAAACCAAAATAGGTTGGAATCTTTTTTAAGCCCATGAATAGAACCAGTAATAATTTCCATGATATTGATGTGGTTAGGAATGATGATACCAAAAATTAACCATGTCTCTTTAGCAACAAAATAATCAAATAAAATATGTCTACAAGTATCAGGTAATCTGCAAATGTTACAGAGATTAGGGTTAGTAATATCCCTTCTAATAGGGCATCTGTCTAGCATCAGAAGCCATTTAAAATACTTAATTTTAGGAGCAATCAAACTCTTCCATAATCGGTTGAAGGATTTATGCCACAAATGTTCATCCAAGTTAGAATACCATAGTATTAACATGTCTAATAATGGAATCATCATAATCAAGCACACTATAGATATTACGAGCCTTAATTTTAGAGATCATTATTGTAGACACTAGTGTTAACTAAATGTTTCCTAACATGTTCCCATGCTTTCCATATAGATTTAAAGACACAAGAACCTTGGATAGAAACTGGAAAATCACCAGCAACCAAGTCATAGAAGGGTAGGGACTTCCAAGAATTAGCATATTTAGGGACACCACGCTCAATGTTGCTTCTAATCAACACTTTCCACAACTCCTACCCATCCAGGGCATGAAAAAAACATTTCGCGGCTAGGGCAATATCCTAATTCTTGAGGTCCTTAAGCCTAAGACCACCAAGTTTCTTATCCACATAACACCAAGCCCACTTAACAACATGCATATTTTTTTTACGTTTGCCATCACACCATAAAAATTTCCTGACAGCCTTTTGGATTTCAAGAATTTGGTATCTATTAAACATCCACATAGAGGAGTAATATATATTATATGAAGAGAGGATTTTCTGGCACACTTGAACCCTGCCAGCCAGAGATAGAAACCTATGATTCCATTTATTCAATTTTTTATCAATCTTGTCCCTCACCCAATCCCACATATCTTTAAGGGAGGGAGCAAAAGAGAGAGGTACTTCAAGATATATAACAATCTTGTTAGGGCCACCCAACTTAAAACCATATTAATTAAGCCAATCCGAGGGGTGATCATTCCAGCCAAGGAAAATGGATTTAGACTGAGAGATATGAGCACCAGAGATCTGACCAAATATTTGGATTTTTATATGGAGAGCCTCAAAATTCTATTTATTAAGCTCAAGGAAAAGAGCAGTATCATCAGCAAATTGTATATTCATCAAGTCAGAACCATCGGGAAGATTCACCCCATTGACCGTGGGAGAAAGTGAGTTATCTCCAAGTAAATAGAAGAGAGCATCAAAAGCAATAATGAAAAGGGCAGGGGAAAGAGGGAAACCTTTTCTCATAGAGTGCTCAAGCATGAATATGGGAGAGAGAGAGAGAGAGAGAGAGAGAGAGAGAGAGAGAGAGAGCCATTGATATCAACTTGGGTCAAAGCATCTTTAAGCAGAACTCTAACAAATTTACAAAATTCCATAGGAATTCCAAACACCTCAAGCATCATGATGATAAAATCCCATTCAATTATGTCATAGGCTTTTTTGAAGTCGAGAAGGAACATAACAGTGTCCTGACCAAAGTTCATAGACCATTCCATAGCCTCCAATCTAGTAATAAGGTTCTCAAGAATGTACCTGCCTTTTATAAACCCAGTTTGAGTGGAGTAGATGAATTTGGGCAGAATTTTCTCAAGGAGGAGAGCCAAAATTTTAGCAAGAATTATAGGAGATATTGAGAAGGGTAATGGGCCTCTAGTTCTTAATGTGAGCCTTCTCCCCTTCCTTGGGAATAAGATTAATGGTACCCCTATGTAGATCTCTATAGTTTTTGTTGACCATTAGTGTTTCACACTTAGTCATTTACCTAGGCAATGATGGTTGGTCATCACTGCGACCAAGTCATTTTGTGAAGGCTGAGTTTTGTATTGTATACTTACCAAGCAGTAGTACTATCGAGTAAAGTCATGGTCACTATATGTTTGTAATATGCCGAGAGTATAGTTATTGCTAAGTTACATATATCAATGATTACCGAGGGACAGAGAAGTTCAACCAATGTTGAGTACAGTTAATGCCGAGTGCCAGGAATAACTTTTGCCGAGTTAGCCAGAATTGACATACAAGTTTGGAATGGCACAATGATTGAGGTAAACCATTTTTGGTGATAATAATGTTTTGTATTGAGGTAATTACGAAGGTAATTATGCATCCATATTGTTATCATTGATCCCTATGTAAAACCTAGAGCCAATCAAAAAATTGTATAGTTTAGGCGGCAATAGAAATAAATCTAAACCGTAGATCTTGAAACGGTAAAACATTTTTGTTGTTATATAAGGGAAAGATCTAGATCAGAGATAAGTGTATGAATCAGAGAGATAAGATTGAATTAGTATGAGGAAATGATCAGAGAAGTATATTTAGAATAGCAAAGTATTCAGACAGAGTTCAGTGACCGAGCTAAGCAGTGAAAGGATAGAATCAAGAAAAGATCAGATATAAGAGATCAAAATATAAAGTAAAGAGGAGATCTGTAATCTTCATATTAGTGCAAACCAAAAGATCAAGTACTGAGACATTTTGACTAGTGTATCAGGGTAAATCTCTTAACTGAGCAGTCTTAGCAGACTTTTTGTAAATCTCTTTACCAAGTGCTTACTTTATTGTAAGTTTATAAATCCTTTAACAAAGTAGACTATACAAGTCTTTTAGCTTTTAACAGAGCAAACCTTTCATAGGGTAGATCATGATTTGATCACATTTTGTAAGCCTTAATAGGCAAAACTTATTACTGTAGTAGTGAAGATTTGTGGGTGTCATCCCCACCCCAGTTTTACCTTTCAAGGGTTTTTGGGTTACCAAAATCTTGGTGTTATGAGTAATTTCATGTATGTTGCTTTATATGTTTTGTTGCTTACTATGATCAAGTTTTGTTTTTGTCAAGCATAAAGTTTTATCAGATCAAAAGGATAAAAGTAGGTAATATCTAATTCACCCCCCCCCCCCCCCTCAGTATTACTTTCCCACTTATACTTCCAACAATTGGTATCAGAGCATCAAGGTTTCTCTTAAGGAAGTCTAACCACTTGAGGAAAAAGATCTTAAAATGGAAGCTTATAAACTGGGGAAGATCATAGAGAATCAAAATATTGAAGTACAATTGGCATTGCAGCAACTGGAAGCAGCCAGAGGAGAATTGAAGAAATCTTTAAGTAAGAGAAGAGAGATTGCAATTCAACAAAATGAGCCACAGTACAAAGAGAAAGACATCTCTGGACTGTTTAACAATGGTAACTCTATCAAGAGTGATAAAGCTATAAAAGAACTATTGGAGAAAAACACCATACTAAATGATGACATCAAAGCTCTAAGGAGAGAACAAGAAATTCAATCTATCAGACTTTGTGAATTAGTGGAATAGAAAAAGAAAGTTGAAGATGATAGGACAATGGCTGAGGAAGACAAAATACAAATTCCAATCAGACTAGATGAAAGAACAAGTGACATGCAAAGGTTGACTAATAATCAACTAGACATGGTAAATCAGCTACTGATGGTTAATTAGGAATTGGGCAGAAAAGATATGGAAATCAATCAAGTAAGGTCTAAGAATGATTAGTTGAAACATGATTTGAGAACTGAAAATGAGATCAATGAAAGAATGAATAAACCCAATGAAGCTGCAAAATATTTTGAAGAGCTGTTAAGATCACCTAGAAGATCTAGTGATAGATCTAGACTTGGACTGAATGAACATTCATCTATTGAAGAAGGAGAATCATCAATGAATGGAGAACAAAAGATGGCTAAACCAAAGAACACCAAGCCCACATGTCATCACTGTGGAAAGCCAGGACATACAACCAACATATGTAGAAGCAAACATGGTAAGTCAGATTCTAAGCCTAAGTTTAATGGACATTATTTTAACTGCAAGAAGCATGGACATCAAACACATGAATGTAGATCCAAAGCTAGTAATTCATCCACCTCACCCAAGTTTCAAGGAAGTTGTTTCAATTGTCAGAAATATGGGCATAAAGCATTTGAATGCATATCTAGACCAAGGTGGTCATCAAATGAGCAAACAAAGCCAGTCACAAAGCACAACTGTTACAATTGGGATTACAACACCTAGTATAATTGCCATTATTGTGGTAAGTATGGACACATCGGAGCTAATTGCATGAAGACTCACTTTGAGGTAAATCTAAAAGCTAGATGAATGGAAGCATGGTCTGTTACAAATGTAACAAGGTCGGTCATTTAAAGAAAGATTGTAGATCACCTATGCCGAGCAATGAAAATCAAAATGAAGGTATCCATGAGAAACTGAAGAGTCAGATGGAAAAGACATGGAGGAAGAAAGAACAAGAAAACTCAAGCGAAGCTAGCACATTGGCGATCACCCAATCCAATGGATCAGGTGATCACACTTCTTCTAATTAAGCTTGAAAGGTATGATCGGAACTGAGTCTTACAAAGCCTTATCTTTCATCAGTTCCTAACATAGAAGCGAGCAAAAGTCCACATCAACATAGATAAAGATGCACTAGGACATATGTGAGAAAAATAGAAAATTTCACTTTTGATGCTGGGCATCAGTGCCAACGACCGAGCTATCAATGTATGTCGAGCACCTGCTATGGCCGAAATGCTATGTACGTCGAGTTGTATCGCAACGGTTATATCAACTGAGCTTGTGAGTTTTCCGAGATAATTGTAATCTACCTAAATCTGTACGGAGCATTTATGAGGCCCTAATCCTATTTTTTTGGATTTTATAAAGTGGAAAGTTGTCATTAATTTTATTTCACCAGGCTATTCGAGATTTTAGAGAGTGATTTAGAGTTTGAGCAACCAGATTAAGCAAAGCGATTCCGAATTCTCTTAGTGTGTCATCGGCAAAATTCATCTATAGGATTATTGACAAAAAGGTACTTTACCGAGAAAATATTTTATTTTCAAAATTTATAGTTTAAAATGATATCATCTTCATCCATGCCAGTCAAGAAACAAGGGATGGAAGTTTTCAATGTGCAACTTGTAAGGAACGAAGTTTGCAAACTGAGGGTATTCAAGACAATGTCGAAAAGTGTTGTCAGAGGAGATCTAAATGGAGCCCTATCTTCTATTCTGGAGAATGTGTTACTGATGAACGACGTTAGGTCTTTCTATATGTGCAAAATTGGAGAAATTGGTGATTATGAGATCAGGGAAGCATATGACACACTATGTGTCAACGGAGTGCTGAAGCTAGAACATAAGGTTGTTGTCGATCAAGGGTTAGTGCATGCCCTAAATTTCCTACAAAATTTCAAAGTGGAGTGTATCAAGATCATTTTGGGTCAAGTACACAACATGTAGTTATGGTTGGAAGATAGACCGGTGAAGATCACAAAGGAAATGATACACAAGGTCACTAGTTACCCTATAATTGACGGAAAGAGAATGATGAAATGTGCAAGAAAAGAGGATATTCAAGAAAACACCCAGGTAGTTTGGAACAAACGCAGCATGACAATTTCCACCATTACAAATTCGGAAATTGACTTTGCTGTTAGAGTCATCTCACACAAGTTTTATCAATCCAGTCAGTTGGACAATGTCCCCTGTATGGCAATGGACCTGGCATGGAAGATAATTAAGAAAGGGCACACATATGACCTTGCCAAGCTCCAGCTAACTCAACTTGCCAAGAATTTGAACTCCATCCAGATGGTGAAGAACTATATGTGTAAGTTCAGTTCCCTACTAATCTGTATATTCTTTTATGTCAAGAAGTGTTTTCCTACACATGGTGATGTAACATGGGATAAGAAGAAGCCCATCACAGTTCAAATAAATGATTTTATAAACCAGATTGGTGATGATTTTGAAGGGATTATGGATAATTATTTCATTGAGTTTAAGAAGAAGATGAGGAATAGGACTAGAGTCCCTGTGTCTTTGATTGATAAATACAACAAAGATATATGTTTTCTGGTAGACATAGACTTTACCTATGCACAGGCAGTACTACCTAGGGTTTCATGGTTAATGCCATTACCCTATGAACTCAACATAGATGAAGCTACTGTAGCAATCACAACCCTCTTAGTTGAGGAAATTGATAAAAAGGCACCTTACTTTGGAACATTTGAAGAGGCCAAATCCAAGATTTCTTTGGGATTATTGGTTGCCACCACTGAGAGGAAAAGAAAGAAAATAGTGAAAAATCTAGAAGAGTATGTTAAAGAATCTGAGAAGGATGCACCATTAGAGTTGACCCAAGGATTAGGAGAAGATGAACTGAGTGCAACTAGTAGTAGTGAGAAAGAAGAAGAAGAAGAGAAGAAACCAGTAATTGTCAAGTCCCCGCCAAAGAGAAGAGTGTTGAAACGAAAAGTGTCAGTGACACCATCACTAAGGCCTCAGACTAGAAGAACTACTACCGAGAATCCAAAGAAGACTCCTGCATCTGCAAAGTGAAAATCTGCTCAACCCAAGGTAGTGCTGACCAAGGCTATGAAGAAGCCGAGAAGGAAACTTGTTCTAACAGAGGATGATGAAGAAACAAAAAGTGATGAAGCAATAGAGGGGAAGGCTACACAAAAAGGTACACATCAACTCACTGTTGATGAATTATGTCTTAAGATTACTAGCACAGCTGTAGTAGATGAGATAAAAAGATCAAAGTTTGGAAAAATGAGCATTGGAGATAAAGATAAAGTTGAGGATGTTATTCTTGAAATGTTATGCATTTTCAAGATGCTACCAATTGAGATTGAAAACAAAATTCCAAAGGAATTATGCAACAGGATCGCACAGAAATGGGAGTATGCTCTGCAAACAGAGAAGGAAATCAGGGAGAGTACACTAGCCCAAGTTGAATCCACTCTCACCCTTGCAGACATCAAATAGACAATTGAGCAATACAGAGGCAAGTTTGATCCTAAACTTAGAGCCTATCTCATTCTTCAACACAAGGTTGAAGATGTTGTGCAAGAAAGTTTAAAAATTTGGAAGGTATTGTATGGATTGTCACCCACTCCGGATGAAGAACAGGATGAAGAAAAGGATGAAGGAAAGAATGAAGGAAAAGATGCTACCACTTCAATAGTTGTTGAACCTGACATCAAGCAAAATAAAATGGAGACTGATACTCCTAAGGAAGTGAAATCACATACATTTGAGGTTCACATTGTTGACATACCAGAGGAGAGTCCTATTAAGAATTCATTCTTAACAGAGGATGATTTAAAGAACATGAAAGAAACTGACACACCCTTGCCTGGTAGCAACACTGTACTATTGCAAGTCATGGATTATTCCACCATTATGAGCACACAATCTGCCGATGATAGTCCTACTCTACCTGGAGTTGCTACTGTTGATCAGTTAGTCGATACAAGTCCTATCGAGGAACCCATCAAGTCGATACCACTAACTCAATCTGTCGAGGAAGAAGTCAAAGCAAAAGACAACATTCAAAGTCCTCCTAAGGAAGAACACAACACAGAAGAACAAGGAAGCAAATTAGATAAACAAGCTATTAGCCCTCATGTTGAGAAGGAGAAAGGAGAAGAAAACATAAAAGGAAAACTCATTGAAGAACAAGAACCAAAGGAACAAGAGGCAGTAAAATCTCTTGTACAGATGTCGAGTGGAAGCACCCCACCAAAAGCACAAAAGGAGAAAGATGAGGTAACAATTGATGAAGTAATTGTTATTCCTAAATGGGATACATATAACCTTTCTTATGAGCAACTACATTTAATGAAAGATTTGTTGACAAGAAAGAGCAGGCAAGCAGAACTTCGAAGAGAGCATCAACAAGAATAGGTTCTTCATGAAATTAAAGATATATTTAATGAAGCATATGACTTATCAGATGTAAATAGTTTTGTTCCCATATTGGAACAACTTGTACACATTATTCAGAAAGTAAATAATGAAGTTAGCTGTGCAAGTGATAAGTTATTTCAATGGGCAGAAAGGAGGTTTGAGACCAAAATGCTAGATAAGATATATGTCAAGATAGCAGTAAAATAGGTTAAGCTATCCAATTTGGTAAAGGAGACCAAGGGATTAGTTGTGAACGGACAGTCTCTATTGGCCAAGATATGTAATGTTGAGCTGTTCACAAAGGAAAATCAACAATTGCTTGAGACTCTCAAGCAAGAAATTAAAGCTACAAGTTAGTCCCTGACCTTCGATGTAGACACTAGTGCTACACATTATGTAAAAATCATGTAGACACAAGGTAAGTTAGCCGAGCTGATGGCTAATGATGGCAAGATTCGTTCTCGCCTACTCTCTATTCAAACTATTTTAACACCACATCTAGAGGCTATACAGAGAAAATTAGCAAAGGCTAAAACATTGATCCAGGGTGATCCACATCTATCCACAGCCTAGAGCCTTATCAGTTTAGCTGCTGATTTAGAAGTGTAGACAAAAGTTTTGAACCTTGCTTCAACTGCTTGGACCGATGCACTCTACATGATCATGGTGCTGCATAAACCTTTTCTGGAGAAAATTTGTGAGCTACCTATTGATGAAGAGATTAGTCGTGTCAAAAACAAGGGGGAATCATCATGACACGAGTCCGAACAAGGATAGAACAGGGACAGGTAACAAAATTTTGACTGTGTATATATATCTCAGGGGGAGTATTAGGCTAGTACAAACATATTTTTGTAAATTGTGTATACCAATGTCATGACAAAGTGTTTTTGCCACCAATGTCAAAGGGGGAGATTTTAGATCTCTATAGTTTTTGTTGACCATTAGTGTTTCACACTTAGCCATTTACCTAGGCAATGATGGTTGGTCATCACTGCGACTGAGTCATTTTGTAAAGGCTGAGTTTTGTATTGTATAATTACTAAGTAGTAGTACTGTCGAGTAAAGTCATGGTCACTATATGTTTGTAATATGCCGAGAGTATAGTTATTGCCAAGTTACATATATCAATGATTACTGAGGGACAGAGAAGTTCAATCGATGTCGAGTACAGTTAATGCCGAGTGCCAGGAATAACTTTTGCCGAGTTAGCCAGAATTGACATACAAGTTTGGAATGGCACAATGATCGAGGTAAACCATTTTTGGTGATAATAATCTTTTGTATTGAGGTAATTATAGAGGTAATTACACATCCATATTGTTATCATTGATCCCTATGTAAAACCTAGAGCCAATCAAAAAATTGTATAGTTTAGGCGGCAATAGAAATAAATCTGAACTGTAGATCTTGAAATAGTAAAACATTTTTGTTGTTATATAAGGGCAAGATCTAGATAAGAGATAAGTGTGTGAATTAGAGAGATAAGATTTAATTAGTATGAGGAAATGATTAGAGAAGTATATTCAGAATAGCAAAGTATTTAGACAGAGTTCAGTGACGGAGCTAAGCAGTGAAAGGACAAAATCAAGAAAAGATCAAATAGAAGAGATCAAAATATAAAGTAAAGAGGAGATCTGTAATCTGCATATTAGAGCAAACCGAAAGATCAGGTACTGAGACATTTTGACCAGTGTATCAAGGTAAATCTCTTAACCAAGTAGTCTTAGCAGACTTTTTGTAAATCTCTTTACCAAGTGCTTACTTTATTGTAAGTTTATAAATCCTTTAACAAAGTAGACTATACAAGTCTTTTAGCTTTTAACAGAGTAGACCTTTCACAGGGTAGATCATGATTTGATCACATTTTGTAAGCCTTAACAGGCAAAACTTATTACTATAGTAGTGAAGATTTGTGGGTGTCATCCCCACCCCAGTTTTACCTTTCAAGGGTTTCTAGGTTACCAAAATCTTGGTGTTATGAGTAATTTCATGTATGTTTCTTTATATGTTTTGTTGCTTACTATGATCAAGTTTTTTTTTTGTCAAGCATAAAGTTTTATCAGATCAAAAGGATAAAAGTAGGTAATATCTGATTCACCCCCCCCTCTTAGTATTACTTTCCCACTTATACTTCCAACACCCTATTGATGGAGTCACCAAGGGAACCAGATTCCAAAGCCTCAGAATAAACCTCAAGTAAGTCCTTATAGATCCAATTAATGTTGGCCTTATAGAATTCCATGAGAAGGCCATTAAGACCCGAGGTCTTATCATCTTTGAGAGATATGATAGCCTTCTCAATTTCCTCCATAGATAGCCCCCGCCTCAAAAGGGAAGAATCCTCAACTAAAACCTTGTAAGGAACAAGGTTCCTACATTTGATCCTCATGATCTTGGCAGCCTCACAGTCCTCAGAGGTGAAAAGGTTTTTGTAAAAGAGGGAATAAGCCTCTTTGATATTGTCAAGATATAAAATTTCATTATTGTCCACAACCACCCTATCAATTTTTTCTCTCGTATGCTTATGCTTAAGCATATTGAAGAAAAAATTGGAGCCTTTGTCTCCAAACTGTAACCAGTGAGCATGGGCTCTGATCATGGCCCCCTTGATCTTAACTTGTTGATGACCTCTAAGGGCATTCCTAGCATGGGCAACTTGGGCGGTAAGGAAACTATCATTAAGATTGCTTTGGATATTGGATTCAACAGAGTGAAGTTTGTTAGAGAGGGTTTTTTCTAGAAATCTATAGTCCTTGGCCTTCTTTTGACCAATGGTTTTCAAAAGCTTTTTCTAGGAAGAGACATTAAAGTTCCACCTATTAATGTGCGAGGAGAGATTCTTATCATTCTTGTTCAAGTTTCTAATAAGGTTAATAACAGTCAAAACACTAGGGTCCTTAAGCAAATTAGTATTAAGTAGAAATTTGTTTCCCAAAGGTTTATCAAAGGTCAAAGAGTTGCTAATCCTGAAGCGAGCAAGGATAGGGTGGTGGTCAGAAAGAGAGACTGGCCAAACAATAACAAAATTGCCTTGGTCATCAGGATTGAAGGAAAAATAGTCTCTATTACCATAGAATCGGTCAAGTCTAGAGTAGATTCTACTAACTCCTTGTTGATAATTGCACCAAGTAAACCAAATCCCAATGGTCCCAATTCTATTCTCAGCCAAAGGATCAAATAAGTTTTTACGTTGTTTCAATCTATCTCAGTGCACTTTTTCAGAACCCTTCCACTCAATATGGAGCCCTCCCATCTTGTCCTCTTGAGACTTAATCATACTAAAATCCCCTCCAAATAACCAAGGAACATCAAGAAGAGAATCCAACCACGTCCAAAGAGTGGATCTATCCTTATACTCATTGGGAGCATAAATAGAAAAAACTCCAAAAATAGTGTTATCAATATTAATAGTAACCCACACAGCCCTATTGCAGGGGGAAATTCCCTTGGTAGTGATGTGGTTGCTCCACTTAGGATTAACAAGTAGAATAACCCCACCACTTCCCCTAGGATGATCAGAAATAATCTTAATAGAATCTTTCCAAATTAAATCAAGGATCACATCAAGGGTGAAACTAGTAGCTTTAAGTTCTTGCATCATAAAAAAAAGTCAATGTCCTTATGGGAATTCAAAAACTGCTTAATCATATGCTTCCTATATGGTGATTCCAAACCTCTAATATTCTAGGAGATGCAATTCATGAGAAATAGAGGACAATTAGGAAATCTTGGCAACATTAATGCTGCTAGAATAGCCTGTGGGGCTTTTTGGACCCTCAGATTTCTTTCTACTCATATGACCTTTTCTCTTAGAACCCAGAGGTCTACCATGCCTTTTGGGCTTGACGGTCCCATCAATAAAATAATTATCTTCCTCACCCAAATCAATCTCAAGTTGGGAATCATCAACACAATCCAAATCCTTGGAGTGGCAAGTGTTGTTGGGGTTCCCTCAATTCCAACCTGAGGTGATTGTGAAGCTTGAGAAGATGAGAAACCCAAATTCTTAACAACTCCATTGGGGTATGTAGCAATGACTATGATAACACTGGAGTCATCAATATCTTTAAACACTTTGGGAGGAAAACTCATGGTGGAGTCAGCAATGATCCCAATGTAGGGGGGATCTAGTAAGAAGCCCATCTAAACTAGAATCAAGAAATTCATACCTAAGTGGAGTCCTCACGGAGCCACCACTCACCCTAAGATCACTACTAACCCGATCAGAGCCCTCAAAGTTCCTAATGATGGATTTAACCATGAAAATTTTAAGTTGAAACACTAGGGAGATGGTCATATCAGTTTCAACAGAGGGGGAAACAAAGTTGTTGAGAACTTGGTCTGGGGAAACACAAGGTTTGGTGGCCCTAATTTTTTCCATGGAAAGTTGTTGAGCATTTTTCTTGTGTGTTTATTGGACTTATTGGAGACAAGTTGGAAACCATCCTATTGATCATTAAAAATGTTATCATTCAGAGAGTTAGGGGGGTTCGATAAGAGTTTTTTTCAGTATTAGGGCAAGGAGTGGAGGTAGGGGCCTCAATGTTAGACATCTTAGCAGAGGTTATATTATTTCTAGCAAAGGATCCTTTTGGGTGGAGGATTTATTAGAGGAGTTAGAGGTAACACCTTTTTACCTAAGTATCGAGCAGTCCTTATGGATATGGCCCTCTTTTTTACACAAGAAACAAGCGTTAAGGCCACTAAGGACTTCAATCGGATAGGAGAAGGAATCCCCAAAATGTTGGCATGTGATGTTTGGAGTACTAGGAATCACTTGAGGTTTGTCATTTATGACAACACTTATGTTGAAGTGGTCACATATTGTGGAGAATGCCACAGGAGTCACAGTCATGAAAATGACTAAGTCTAGAATCAGGACAACAGGGTATAATGCTACAGTTTTGGTCAGTGATGATGATATATGAGGTATTATGGCTTGCAAAGTTAACTGGAGGTATTTTGGGATGTAAGAATGCTTCAACTAAAAGTGCATAAGTTTTGGTTACCATATTTGTGAGATACAGTGTTCAGAAGGTATGCGAAGATAGTAAAATAGTGTAATAGGGTACATAAACAGTTGCGAAGATTAAGGAAAGCATAGTGGATATGATAACATGATAAGAAAAGTGAATAAATTTTATTGTTGAATCTTTGGTAATGTAAGAGCACCGACTCCATAAATATCATTTGCATGAGTTATTGTTATGTTTTGTATGGTAATTATGAAGCTGATTGGAAGGTTGATTTTGTATAAGTATAGATTAATTTTGTGAAAGTGGGGTGTGGCTATGATTATAAAAATGGAGTAAGTTTTCAAATGTAAGAGCAGAGATCATATGCGAGATCAGTAAGAGGCTGAGCTATAACTGGAACTATCTAAGCAAGATAAGTGCTTATATTGTTCCCCTTTTTTAGAACTCTTTTGAGACTAGTATTGATTGTAAGAGCAGTGTGCTCACCACCTTTAATCAAGTGTTTTGTATACCCCTAATAGGGTTTTGTATTCCTCTAACAAGGAAATGTACTATGTAACAATCAGCTCCTAACATGGATAGATCTCCTAACAGGGATATTATATTTTAGGTCATATTTGTGGGTACCATCCCCATCGGGGTTTTCCCTTTGGCCAGGGTTTCCTCGAGAATAAATCATGGTGTAATGAGTAATGTGTTATGCTTATATGTTCTTTTCATTTCTACATTACTTTGGATTGTTTATAATTGTTTAAAGTGGAAAAGATCACAGTTCTGTAATACTGATTCACCCCCCCCCCCCCCCTCTCTCAGTATTACCTAATCCTAACAATTGGTATCAGAGCTATTGGCCCTTGAAAGAAAGCCTAATAGCTTAAGGGAGATCAAAATGGATTCAGAAGATTTGCAAGTGAACTTTGAAGCTACATTTGAAGATTTGGATAAGATGAAAGCTAAGAATGGTGAACTAAAATTTAAATTAAGAAGCCCTGAAGGTTTCATGAGGAAACTAAAAGTACAGCTTGAGATTGATTACAAAGAGTCAGAGACAAGACCTTATGGAAAAGATCAAAGAAGGTTCAGACAATGATACATCAGACAAATTAAATAAGTTGGAGCAAGAAAAAGAACAAACCAATCTTTTGATGATCAAAGAAATTCAGCATGAAAAGGATGAAAGAAATAAAGTTGAAGAGTCACTAAAAGAATCTAACAAGTAGATAAGTAAAATGAAGACTAAACTTGACCAATGCAAAGATAAATATCAAGAATTGGAAAAATATAATCAGATCATTAAATGTGAACTCACTCAAGCCAAATTACACATTGAGAAGTTGCACATGAGCAGTGACAAGACTAATGAACAAAGAGCAAGACAAAAGCCTAAAGGAGATATGACTGGAGTTGGATTCAATGAAGGTGAAAGTTCAAAAACCCAGGAAGAATCAAATGAAGCCAAGAATGAGGAAAGACCTATTCCTGAAGAGAGACCTACTAATGAAGAATCTAGAGAATAGTTCAAACCCTTCAGAGGTAGATGTTTTGGATGCAACAAAGTTGGACACATGAAAAGAGATTGCAGAAGTAAATATAACTCTAAGCCCTTTACTAGTTACTATTTTAACTGCTATGAATATGAACAGAAGAAAGAAGACTGTAGAAAACCTAATCATTCTAGGTACAAGCAAGACTATATCAGAGAAGAAACAACAGCTAAGATCTCATGTCAGAAATGTAATAACTTTGGGCATACAACAAGGTATTGTAAACTACAGACTAATCAAGATAGAAGGAAACTACCTACTTGTTACAAATGTAACAATCTAGGTCACATTGTGAAGTTCTACAGATATAATGGAGAAGACAATTGAAGAGGACCAAGAAGATCTAGTGAACCAAGAGGACCACCTCCTATAGTTATAAGGAAAAATGTTGGTGATAGTGGTAAGAGTCTTAATGAGTACATGGATGAATTTGGGAATCATTTCCAGAAATCAAAGAACAAGGAGGATGATCAGATATGGAAGGTAAAATTTTTGAATAAAGCAGTGGTTTAGGGAGAGACAGCTAATGATGTCATGTCTTCACATGATGAGTTCTTTGAGGTATCAACCTAAAAGGCCGCATGGTCTTATGGGGAGCATTGGATGTAGTGAACAGAAAATATCCAGCCCTTGTATATGTGGAGTAAGATCATGCGAGCTTAGGAATGATGTGTACAGATGTTGTGGAGTCTGTGGTTGAGAGTGCAACATTTGAAGACTTATCTTCTATGTTCATGAGTTTTGTATCGATTGGATGACATGCGAAGTTGAGCTACCCATGTTTAATACACACAGTCAACTTATGATGAATAAAAGGACTTAAGGTATCTCAAATCTAAACCATTTGTTGATTAGCGCTTAAGGAGAATAGAATAGATAAGGTTATCAGTCATTTGGAAATGTGGTTACGTGATTGTGTGAAGTAGAGCATTAGATTCAAGCATTTAAAGGTATTTAGATCTAATCTTTCACATAATTTATGGATGCACCAATATTTTATGATGTTGTAGACATACCTAGGTATAAGTTCAAGAGGCATCCATACAAATCCTATGAGGATGATCCGGAGGGAGCATTTTCACAAACCTCTGTAGGCATGTTGCACGTAGAATATATTAGGGCTTACATACATTGAAAATATGAAATCATTGGTGAGGTTAACATCTTCAGTGAATTGAATAGTATGATTGAAGCTGATGGATATATGGTAGAAGAATTTAAGAACCTAAAGGATCATTCAATCCTTAAGTTAACCCGACTCGCAGAATTTATGAAAGTTGAATGGTTTAAGATCATTCTTAGCAAAATTCATGACCAGTTTTTGTGGATAGGCAAACATCCTGTTAAGATATATGCACAATTGATACATGAGATCACAGGCCTTGACAATGAAGGAGCCCTACCTATACAAGAAAAAAAACCTAAGAAATCTAGTTGAAACCCTAACGCATTCAAAATGGGATGAGAGGGAAATGATAGTAAATGATATTTATTTGCAAGATGTCATATTGGTAGCAATATTGTTAGGCTACAAGTTGTTTTAAAATAGCATACTAAATTTTGTATCTACTAGAGTCATCATGATGGCATATAGAATGGTAAAAGAGAACAAGAAGTATAATGTTTGTGAAATTCTAGCTCAACAATTTATTGAGAATGTGAAATCTATAAAGAAAGATAAATATAAGGCATTTAGGTTCAGTTCATTGATAATTCACATGTACATTCATATCATTCACAACTTTCCTAGCATGCATCCCAGAGCATGGAAAGTTAATGAACCCACTGGACTTCAAATCATAGAATACTATAGAAGAAAAAAGAAGGATTGGATAGATGGAGAATTGTTTGGCATGATCAAGATACTGCAGAGGCAGATGAAAGAAAGGTACAGGATTCCATAGAATTTAGTGGAAAAATATGAGGACACTATCTATTTCATGGTTGAAACTGATTGTGTCTTCTTTGAGGTAGTTGAGCCTAGAACTAAGTGGTGTTATTCTATGGGATATGAGGTAAGTGCTGAAGTGCTAACTATGCAAGTGGAGCATGTACTGGCAACAGAAAAGGACACTACCCAATAAAGATGGGGAACATATAGGGAGAAGTATGAGAAATCCAGAGAAGAGCAAGAAAAGGTAACAAGAAAAAGGAAAGTTAGCAAGATTGTTGAAGACATCACTGCGATGGTGGGTACACAAAAGCGTAGTTAATAGATATCAAAAATAAGATGGAGGCATCTTCTAGTATTGCCACTGATGTACCTACTTCTTTGGAGATAGAAAAGACAACAGCCCCTACTGTTGATGTTGTCGACTTGTCAACCTGTCAAGAGGAAGAAACACAATAAGTTGTGGTTGTAATTGTGTTAGAATAACTGAGAGGGGGGTGAATCAATTAAACATTGTCCCAATACAAAATGTATAATCCAAAAACAAATACTTCAATTTCTACTGCTCGGTAACTCAAAATACTTTTACTGTCTATGCATTTACCAATTATCAGTCTAAAACTTATAGCAGTTACCAATCAAATCAAATATGCAATATGTAAATATGATATCAAAATAAACATCACAATCAACACATAACACAAGAGATTTAACATGGAAACCCTGTGAAGGGAAAAACCACTTGGGACCAGCAACCCAAAATATTCACTCTTCTGAAGTGAGGTTGATGAAGACCCAACCCTGTTAAAGGTTACAAACACACTATTAGGTGTGACCTTGTTAGAGGATTTAAGACCAACCATTATCGTCCAACCAGCAATCACTCTGGGGTTGACAGGATAACAATGTTCATTCTATGAATGATACATAATAAGACTTTCTTAGTCCACTCGGTTAAGAGATTTGACTATGTACAATGGTTAAATATGTAACAGTAGGTGATCTGACTTAATACAACTTCAATTGCAAATTACAGATCAATGTTCAGCTCATACAAATCTTTCTGATCAATGTAACATTTCTGATTCAACAATATATCAACTTACTGTCCGTCGGTAATCACTCTCTGTCACTCGGTAATGCTCTGCAATAGGTTCTCCTTAACCAGTATGATTAGAATGCATGAAAACTTGTTCACGTGATGATTTTGTAGTTTCCTTCTCTTCTGGCATCACACTCATTGTGAAAACTCCAGTCTCTTATATAGACATGTAAACCATTTTCTTTTGCTCCATCAGATTTTGCTGCTTAATCATATTCATTGATTTTGCCTCTTAACATACCTCAACACTTGTGTCAATAACACATTTGATTTTGATCCTTTAGATCTTTCCTGAATTTTGTCAATCGTCGATCTGTGTAATAAACATTATTTGTTACCTCAAATTCATACACTTGCCAGTTCATCAATCTTATTGGCTAAACTAATCATTTAGTTTATTTTGTTCTTCTTGGTTAACAAAGAAATGTGTCGGTGAACACAAGATTAGTTTATACTGTGCTCGGTATACACTACACTCCGTCGGTGTATACTGAAATGCTTCATCAACCGACAACACTGCTTTGTGTCTTTTAGCTCTTTACCTCATCATAGATGAATGAAACATAATCAAGTCAATATCATAAGGTCATAGACTCATCAACAAGTTACTCAATGTATTCCTTATCCTCATTTGTCATATCCATCTTCCTCATGTAGATATTTTTGTTCTTCATCACTTTCACTCCTTTTCTACAGATGATTCGGTATAGTAACTTACAAGATAAGTGTTGTCAAACTAGTTGACATCAATGAAAACATAATACTAATTTAATCATATTACATATCTAATCAATCTGCTCGGTGATCTCAAATCACAGATCCTTCAATCAGATTCTAAATTAGTTGTAGTTCATCAAATTGTTCTCATAAGATCAACAAGGACAATTAAGTAGGATAGTCCTAACAAGAAAGAGACAAAGGTGAAGAGGAAGAAGAATGAAGAAAATGAAGTTGAGAAAGAGGAAGAGAAAACATGCCAAAAGAATCCACAAACCTTGTGGAAATCGGATCTTAAATCTCTACATAAGAGAGCAATCAAGGTTGGAAATCTCCTAACAGTGAATAGATACTATGATAGATATAACTCTGAGGACGAAGTAGTCATTGAAGATAATGTTATTGAGCATCTGCTTGTCTTCAAGAAAAATTTGTTGGAGATTGAAGGAAACATTCCCAAAGACCTATACAGTAAACTATAAATTAGGAAACAATTAGCACATTCAGAGGATGAGAACATAAGAAATAAAACAATTGATGATATGTTTCTAGTTGTGTGAATTCAGGAAAGAGAAAGAATCATAAAAGCACTAAAACCCCTACTGAGAACAAAGGCCAGATTAGTCAAGATTATGGCTAGGAAGTATGATTAGGTGATTGAGGACACCCAAAAGGCATTAGACCAAGTTCTAATGTATGGCATGTCTAAGAATTTTTCACCTCCTAAGGCTTCTAAGCCTGTATCTTTGGGTTTAGGAGAGAGTTCAAAGGCAATAGATGAAAGTGTTCAAGACAACATGCAACCAAATTTCTTTGTTGTTGGTATGCCTATGTCCCTTGACACTTCGCAGGATGTAAATGATCCATGTTTGGATAATACAAACAGTGTGATGGAGGTTGAAGATTAGGAGTAGATAGATGAAGGGAAATAAGAAGAGAAACAAGAAGAAAAAGCACAAGAGAAGGAAATACAACAGGAGGAAAAGCAAGAAGAATAGGTAAAATCAGAAAAAGTTGTTGAGGTCAGAATGGACACATCTTTATTGTTGGAAAGTGTGGCCAAACCAGTCAGTTCTGAAGTGGACAACATGGATGAAGATGAGATGATGAGACTGTCATTTATGGCTTTTGCAAAAGCTAAGGAGAGACCAGTTTAGAAAGGAGATAAAAGAGCTAAGATAATGGTCAGGGTCGTAGAAACAGTGAACAAGCTACTCCCCCCACTGGTTATCTTAAAAAAAAAAAGATGAAGTTGAGAACCTTGGTACAATATTGGATAGCTTTGACAGTCATTTTGACTCATTGCTAAAGACAACAGAAGAAAAGACTGAAAATAAATTTTTGAAGAAGAAGTTGAGTGAAGTTTGTAATTCCATTTCATGGGACTTAAATATTCTTAAGGCTACTACTCTTAAGGCCAAGATTTGTGTAGCACAAGGCAGGAAAATTTACAGCTATTGCATAAACCCCTATAGACATTTAAGGAGCATTGAGGAGATCATAGCTAAAGACATGACTACCCTTAACAGTCTAATGGACAGTTGTGAATCATCTTCACAAACTATGGGAGAAGTAGATAAGGAAACATCCAGACTATTGGATAAGATAGGAGTACTAGAAATGGAGAAAGGGTGAGTTGCAGATAGATTTGGCTTATTGAGAAGCCTATTGACTCCTAAGCTCACAATGTTGGAGACTCATCTTTTGGAGATGAAAAAAGTTGAAGGCTCAATGTTTGTATCTACTCTAACTGAGCTTAAGGCAATAGAGACAACATCATATGCACTGAATGGATTAATCCTTGTAAGTGAACTGCTGATATATTCATGGATTGAAGAAGTTAAGACCTTGAAAAACTCTTTCCAAGATGTCTTAAATCTAGTGAGTAAGTACTAAACCATTTGTGCTTGAGTTTTGAAATTTTGATAGTACCTTTTCCATTGATGTTAAAGGAAGAGGAAGAAAAAGGAAAAATGAGGAAGAGAAATAAATATGTAGAGTTATATGTAGAGAAAAGAAAATATGTAGAAAAAAAACAAAAAAATTAGAAAAGAGCAAAAGAAAAGAAGGGAGTTGTATTGAGACACTTAGTTTATTTTCTAAGTGTTGCCATCAATGCCAAAGGAAGAGATTGTTGGCATGTGATTTTTGGAGCACTAGTAATCACTTGAGGGTTGTCATTTATGGCAACACTTATGTTGAAGTGATCGCATGTTGTGGAGAATGCCACAGGAGTCACAGTCATGAAAATGACTAAGTCCAAAATCAGGACAACAGGTACAATGCTACAATTTTGGTCAGCAATGATGATATATGAGGTATTATGGCTTACAAAGTTAACTGGAGGTATTTTTTGATGTATGCATGCTTCAACTAAGAGTGCATAAGTTTTGGTTACTAGATTTGTGAGATATAGTGTTCGAAAGGTATGCGAAGATAGTAAAATAGTGTAACAGGGTACATGAACAGTTGCAAAGATTAATGAAAGCATAGTGGATATGATAACATGCTAAGACAAGTGAATAAAGTTTATTTCTAACTCTTTGGTAATGTAAGAGCTTCAACTCCATAAATATCATTTGCATGAGTTACTGTTATGTTTTGTATGGTAATTGTGAAGCCGACTGGAAGGCTGTATTTGTATAAGTATAGATTACTTTTGTGAAAGTGAGGTGTGGTTGTGATTATAACAATGGAGTAAGTTTGTGAATGTAAGAGTAGAGATTAGATGTGAGATTAGTAAGAGGCCGATCTATAACTACAACTATCTAAGCAAGATAAGTGCTTGTATTGTTCCCCTTTTTTAGAACTCTTTTGAGACCAGTATTGATTGTAAGAGCAATGTGCTCACCACCTTTAATTAGGTGTTTTATATACCCCTAACAGGGTTTTGTATTCCTCTAACAAGGAAATGTACTATGTAATAATCAGCTCTTGACAGGGCTAGATTTCCTAATAGGGATATTATATTTTAGTGCATATTTTTGGGTACCATCCCCACTGGGGTTTTCCCTTTGACCAAGGTTTCCTTGAGAAAAAATCATGCTATAATGAGTAATGCATTATGCTTATATGTTCTTTTCATTTCTGCATTACTTTGGATTGTTTATAATTGTTTAAAGTAGAAAAGATCAAAGTTCTGTAATACTGATTCACCCCCCTCTCAGTATTACCTAATCCTAACATACCAATACGGCCCTCTTATTAGAAATAACATTCCACAATACAACTAAGAGGGGGGGTGAATCAGTGGTATGCCAAATTATTAAACTTTAAGTAGCAGCAATATCAAATCCAATGAACACAATGAATGCCAACACAATAATACAATATTTTGGTCTCGAGGAAACCTTGTTAAAGGTAAAAACCCTAGTGGGAATTAGCACCCACAAATGATGTACTCATAGTATAGTTATCCTTTTTAGAAGATAATAGCCCTGTTAGGAGCTTATTGAAAAATTAAAGTACATAGTCCTTGTTAGAGGATAGACCCTGTTAGGAGTCAAGAACAAAAGGGGGGGCTCACTACCCAAAGAAGGTTAAGTCCACCTTCAGAACTCATTGTTTGCAACACAAGTGTATATGAAGAAATACACAATCTTTTGAGCTGTTTGGCAACAACTATCTTTGTTTGATCAGTTCCAATGAAGTCCACCAACAAACCTCTGCTCTACATACAACAAACACAAGCTCACAACTTTCACAACCTCTCTATATCATCTTCTTCTCATCCACGTATTTTCCAAAGAAAAGACCTTTCATTTATACCTTATTACAATTCTCATGAACAAGTCAGCCCATAAGGCTTTCCTAATTACAAACAATTACATAAACCCTTGCTAAGATACACACAGTATCTAGAACAAGTATAGAGTGATTACATTACAACAATTATGGACCGACATCCTTAATTCAAGTTTTCCATCCATCATACATGCTACATCTTTGTAGTCGGCTTCCAAACAGATCACCTCCAAAACACATGCCACAATTGACATCATCCTACCTTCCGTACCTTGTGCAGTTCATAGAACATTCTTCAATACTTTGTCTTTCATCTCTTAAGTTTGCATACACCGATTCCATATCTCTTGTAAGCTATACACAAAACATAGAGACTAACTCTATCATTTCTCACTGTCACAGTCAGTGACCAGTCTTCACCAAAACATTCGTAACTCATCCAATATGAAACATTACATGATGTAATCTTGGATATAAGATCACAACACCCTCTTGAACTCTCATCTTTCTTTGCAGCATCTGAAACATCCGTACAATGTCCATACACTATGATAACCAACCTATTTTCCTCACAGAAACATATGTTGACATTAGTGACAAAACATAGATCACAACAGTATGAGTGCCCATTCAGTAACGTAGTGATTAAACATATTAAATACCTCAATCAACTTCCCATGCATTAGAAATATCCATCAATCTCCCCCTTTGGCATTGATGTCAACATGTGGAAAATCATCATCCCAAAGTTATATCAATCCAAAGTTCTACAACCAAACAATCTCTCCATACAGTAGGGCTTTTCTCATAGCAACACTCCCCCTTTGACAACAATGGAAAAGGGTGCCATGATTCATCAACTGATTTCCAACATCTTTCTTTCATGATCACTCCCCCTGAGGAGTAGATCCCTACATCCAGTATAGATTATGATAAGGCTCTAAAAACCCCTGGACTAATGCATCTCTGCATCATTTAATTCTAACTAGGGGAGGATTGAACCCCTAGTATACCTCTGAGATATTCAAAGGTATCTTTCGGCATTGGCTTTGTGAAGATGTCTGCAATCTGCTCTTTTGTACTAATATATTCTAGTTTTATTTCATTTTCTGCCACCTTGTCTCTAAAGAAGTGATACTTGATAGAAATAAGTTTTTGTTGGATATTACTAATGCATGGGAAAGTGATTGAGGCATTTAATATGTTTAATCACTACATTACTGAATGGGCACTCATACTGTTGTCATATATGTTTTGTCACTAATGTCAACATATGTTTCTGTGAGGAAAACATACTGGTTATCATAGTGTACGGACACTATACAGATGTTTCAGATGCTGCGAAGATAGATGAGAGTTCAAGAGGGTGTTGTGATCTTATATCCAAGATTGCATCATGTAATGTTTCATATTGGATAATTTACAAATGTTTTGGTGAAGACTGGCCACTAACTGTGACAGTGAGAAATGATAGAGTTAGTCTCTATGTTTTGTGTATAGCTTACAAGCGATATGGAATCAATGTATGCAAACTTAAGAGATGAAAGATAGAGAATTGAAGAATGTTCTATGAACTGCACAAGGTATGGAAGGCAGGATGACATCATTCATGGTGTGTGTTCTAGAGATGATCTATCTGGAAGCTGACTATAGAGATGTAGCATGTATGATGGATGGAAAACTTGAATTAAGGATGTTGGTCCTTAATTGTTGTAATGTAATCATTGTATACTTGTTCTAGATATCGTGTGTATCTTAGCAAGGTTTTATGTAATTGTTTGTAATTAGGAAAGCCTTATGGGTCAACCTATTCATGAGATTGTAATAAGGTATAAATGAAAGGTCTTTTCTTTGGAAAAGACATGGATGAGAAGAAGATGATATAGAAAGGTTGTGAAAGCTGCGAGCTTGTGTCTGCTGTATGTAGAGCAAAGGTTTGTTGGTGGACTTCATTGGAACTGATCAAGCAAAGACATTTGCTGCCAAATGATTCAAAATATTATGTATTTCTTCATATACACTTGTGTTGCGAATAGTGAGTTCTGAAGGTGGACTTAACCTTCTTTGGGCAGTGAGCCCTCCCTTTTGTTCTTGACTCCTAATAGGGTTTGTCCTCTAACAAGGACTGTGTACTGTAATATTTCAATAAGCTCCTAAAAGGGCTATATCTTCTAACAAAGATAACTATACTCTCAGTACATCATTTTTGGGTGCTAATTCCCACCGGGGTTTTTACCTTTAAGAGGGTTTCCTTGAGACCAAAATATTGTGTTATTGCGTTGGTATTAATTATGTTCATTGGATCTGATATTGCTACTACTTAAAGTTTAAAGTTTAATAATATGTCATACAACTGATTCACCCCCCCTCTCAGTTGTATTGTGGACTTTTATTCTTAATAATTAGTATCATAGCACAATACTGTAATACTGATTCACCCCCCCCTCTTAGTTGTATTATGGACTGTTATTTCCTAAGTATCGGGCAGTCCTTATGGAGATGACCCTCTTTTTAACACAAGAAACAACCGTTAAGGCCACCGAGGACTTCAATCAGATAGGAGAAGGAATCCCCAGAAATATTCAAGTTAAGGGAGGTAGGGATGTCAATCCCAAGTTTGATTGAGACAAGAATACTAGCATCCAGATGCAAGACAAGTCTTGATGAATCATTCATCTGTAACACCTTACCATCTGGCTCCATAATTTGGGGAATGAAGCGCCATAGAAAGGGCCAAATGTTTTTTAGCAGAATCCATCTAGGGCAAGATAAAGCCAAGATTTTTTCATGAATGGCCTCTAGAGTCCACCCTGGGGCATAGAAGGAAGTTTTTCCAACCGACCAATATTGCCTCTTAAGAATAGTGGCTTGAGTTTCAGAGCTATTCAAGAAAATAAAAAATAAAACCTTCTAGATTTAACGATAGAATGAAATTCAAAAACCTAACTTTAAATTCCAGAAATTGTAAAACCAATCATCTAAAAAATTTTGAGCAAGAAATTTATCAAACTCAACACAAGCAAAGAAAATAGTAGTGTCTTTGAGCCTATTTTTTTTATAGAGAAATTTCATTAACCATGGCATCATTTGGTAAAATGGAGATAGAGCAAAGACCAGCACTAGAGCTCTTACCTTATGGACTGATGGTTCCATCATCGCAACAAGAGACGAACCTAGCATCTACTGACACCGTAGGGGAATACCTAGAGACCTCCTAGCTAAATGATTTTTTGGGTAGAGTAGATAGTGAAGGGGAAGTAGTGGGTGAGCGAGGCACATTGAATGTGCCATCATAATTTGGTTCCATAAAGCCAAGTGACGGTCCCACGAATGAGCCGCAAAGAGTAAATGAAAGATAACAAATGAAAAACAAAGCAAAAAATAAGGTGATAAAATATCAAATCAATGTGGAGGAGGGAGGCCTCCTCCACTGCGACTTAAACATAAGAGAGCCTTCGTAATCCTTTTGTATGCCACCATCAGTAGCACAAATTCGTAGAGCTAATATCTCCCTTGATCCTTCCTATTAAATTTATTTTAAATATAGTTTTAAGTTTATATATTGTTTATATATATATATAATTATTAGTTATTTAATTAATTATTATTATTGATTTGATAATTTATGTTAACTATTGTTAAATAAATTTTATGGTTGGTTTAAAGTATTTAAATTGTACTTCTATATGTAGATGTTTTTCTTAATTATTATATGTGGACGTGAATTTTTGGGAAATTGTAGTAGTTATTAATTGATTTAAACCCTATTGGTCATTTTTTATTTGTTGAGGATTTTTAAGTTAACTTGTAGGAAATGAACACCAGAGGTTTTGGATTTTGGGTTGTTTTCTCTTGATGTCTTTGTGCATGTGTTGAAATGTTACTTTTGGATTCGATCATTTTATCTAACTAGTTTTCTAAAGCTCTTTATTTTATGAATTCTTTGAGAGAGTGGTTATGATGTTTTGGTTTGAGGACTAGTGTGTGTCTCTAATATCCTTTTGTGGACTAAAATTTGATCAGTTTACTTTTATGATACCTATGTGGTTATTTATGAATTTTGAGCCTACAGGAGGTTAATTGGGTGTATCTTAGGGGAGTGGCTTTCAATAGGGGTCTGAGACCCAAAGTGGTCAATACCAATGTGATCTATCATAAGTTTATTAATAAGTGATAATATAGTAATTAAAATTAGAGAGTTCATTAAAAAGATAATTAGAGATAATGCCTCACCCATGCCTTGAGCGCTTGTATAGGCTAAGGATGAGAATGGGATGATACCTAGAGAGTATGATTAGAATTTCTCATTTTCATGAGAGGGTATTCTAGCTCTACATGGATCGTATTGAGGGTCTGAGTCCTAGAGTGGCTAGTCCAGGGTAACTCAATGTTTGAGGGTCTGGCATCTAGTGTGACCAGTCCAAGGTAACTCAAGTAGATGGCCATCTGATGACACTCTCATATTTTGTAGCTTAAGTCTCCTCCGTAGTTTTCTGCATTTGCCTCTGGTGGTGAGTCTTTGATATTGTAGTATTACTTGGTGGTGTATTTTGGGTATTTGTTTGATAATTATGGCATTTTTATTTTTGTACATATTGATATTTTGGATATTTATTGTATTTTATTTATCATTAGTTGGTGGTACCTTTTAAGATAGACAACCTTCTGGATCCATTGCTTAGTTATTTTGTTTGGATTTTTTATCTGAGTGGGGTTTTTTGTTATCTCCTCAGCATGGTGGTAGTGGACCTTTGGTTCCATGAGGTCAGGTGGTAGTGTTTCTTTTACCATTTGATATTTTGACATTCTTGTAGTAGTGTTGGATGATGCTTGTTTTTGTTACCTTGTTCTTGTTCTTCATTGGAGGCTTGTTCGTATCTATCTTATTATGTTTGTAATTATATCTTGTATCAGTGCTTCAAAGATGATTCCTTTCAGTTATTATACTACTTTATATTTGGTTATTGTGACATACCCTGAGACTTGTGTAGAGGATGTTGTTTCATTGTATTTATATCTTATGTATTGGATGTACTTGTTATTCATTTGTACATGAGATATTTGTAATTATACTTAATCTAAAATATTTAATTAGTAATATATAATTCTACATCATGGGACCCTTGAGAATTATTAATTGTAATTGAATTGTATTTATGTACTTGTTGATATTGAGAATTGTTAACTGTAATTGAATTGTATTTATGTACTTGTTGATATCTTATGTTGTATTGCTTCTGCATTGTTATCATTATTGTTTGTAAACTCTTAAGAAACAAAAAATATTTTGTAAACATAGCAAACATGTTCTAGGTTAAATTCTCTTGGGTTCCCTGGTGGGGCATTACATAAAGGCTTCTATATGACCTCTTATATCTTCTATATATTGGCATGTTCAAGAGAGTGGAATGGATTGCATAATGAAACATGGAAGTAAGGCATGAGGATATATGAGTTTTACACTCACCTTTGTTAGAAATAGGGAATACTAAGAGAGGGGGGGAGGTGGGGGGGGGGGTAGTAAATTAGTATTCTATAGACTTTTACTTTTGCTCAATTATGGATATAACAGATTATCTTTATGCTTGCATAACAGAGTAAACTAAAGAACATGCATAACAATAAAGTAAATGAACTCATAACACATTATTTTTTCTTGAGGAAACCCTAGCCAAAGGAAAACCCCGATGGGGATGATACCCACAAAGATCCACTAATCAAAAGTATCATGTTAAGGATGTTGACCCTGTTAGGAGCTTGTTACATATATATAGTGTCTCAGTCCTGATTAAGGGACTATAGGCCTTGTTAGAAACCTCAACCCTGCTAAGAGTTGGTAGTACTGATTACAAATGATTACAAGATGAGCCCACTGCCCAAACAAGTAATGTACAATGATTACTGATTACAAAATAGGGTAAGGTACATAACCTTATATTGCTTTCTTGTATTTCACAACTTCGCATCAATAACTTTCACATATATGTTCACTATATCATCTATCTCATTCACATATCTCATATTCTTCGCATTCCATATGTCTTACATTTATACAAGTTATTAGGAATAATAACTTTTATAGTCGGATTTACAAAACATAAAGCTTTACATAAAATACATATTTACCCAAGGGTTAACATCTAGGATATCTTCCATTTATATTATTAAGACATTATTTTGATAAACAAAATAATCCCTTAAATCTTTACCAATTATGTCTTCTTTCTCTGTCCAGTCGACTCTACCACTGTCTCTAGTATACTGCAATAACTTCTACTGTACATGTCGTACAAACTTACGCTCTTAGGTGAGTCTTCAATATGCATCATAGTATCTATGTTCAAGTGCACAAGCATTGAACTTACTTCAATCGACGTCGCCAATCAAAACTTTCTCAGGGTACACTAGAAAAATACTGCACACACTTAGACAATTTTGCTCTGCGCTCTGTCATACTTGCTCTCTATCATATGTGGTCTTCATGTAGATCATATGTTTCCATAATGACAACATATAGATATCTAACTCAGCCAAATTTCCAACAGCCTTTATAAGCAAAGGTATGCAGAGAATTTTATGAGAGTAAATGATGTTTTCCAGGGGAAATTGGTCTATGAATGTCAGGGCAATGAGAACCAAAGGATGTCAAGTGAAGCCATGTAGTTAGTTAGTATATATGGGAGCTAATTCATACATTTCACAAGATTCACTTACCTCAGAGTTGGATGATTTGAATATAAACCCTATGAGATACTCAGATGCACCCTTGATAGCCATGTATTGATAGAAGTGAGCAAAAAGTTGGTTCATATACATAAGAAGTTGAAGGAAAAAGATGACACTCGGGTTATATTTCATATTGAATTGGCACTATAGTTGCAAAACTGTGTCAGACACCTTGAATATGAAACTGTAGTTCAAGAAACTAAACCTCCAGCAATATACCACCAGGCCAATCTTTGATATAAAAGGTTTCTCTAGTGAACACCTGAACATGGAAGATGGATTCCATCATGAACCTCAACTCAAGCACTACTGGGAGAGTTGTGTGGATGAGTTAGAAGAAGGAAGTGATTGTATTCTAGATTCACTTTAAGCCAAATCATCTCAATGAACTTGAATGTGAACATCACAAGGATCAATGAAGAAGAGAATGAAGGTATTTTGGATTTTGCATTTGTTGAAAGGGTTTTAGGAAAACCTCTTCTAGAAATAAATTAGGACAAGAAAGAAAATGATGATATTCAGTATAGACCTTTCAATGTTATAAAAATAATAGAGAGGTGGTGTGTGTATGCTATTCACCTTCATGAAATTAGGACTATTAACTAACAAATCAAAGCAAATGCAATACAAATTTAAACTAAGAAATGCATTTAATATCCATGACATCTCATGGTTCTCTAATTAGATGTGGTAAGTAGAGCTCTCAACTTTGTATTCCCTACTAGTGACACTTCTAAAATGAGAAATTATGATGCTATAATGCTTAATCTAGCTCACAATGATCCATTATGCAAATGATAAATTGAAATGCTAATGCTAAATGCTCTCAATTGCTCTTAATTGCTCAAGAAATTGACTATAGTAATGATGCTTTGCAAATGAATTCTTCAGATCTATATTGCTCTCAAAATGCCTCTTATTTATAGTAAATTCCCAAGGGTAGGGGGTTAGAGTGAAGTAATCATGATTTACCTTGAGTTGAGTCAAAAACTTTGCAATGTTTTTAAATGGGGTGACAATTTAAATGTTTGTCTCAAAGCTTTGGACAAAAGGACAAAATTGAGTGGATGAGATTCAAAGTTGAATTCGTGTGATTGAGATTCATTTCCTTTTGAGTGATCCATGTGCTTTTGTTTCTCAATTCTCATTGGTTGCTCAATTTGTTGTTAAAAGATATTAGGATTAATTAAATTCAATTAATTAATTAAATTTAGCCATGTAAGGGAATAGGTTCATTTTGATTTTTGATTTAACAACTATACAACTTATTGATTAAAATTAATTATATAGTGTTTTTCACCCCTTTAAGCTTGTATTTAATTATTTAATATCATTATTTGATTTTTCTTTTGATTTAATAATGTCCATTTTGATTTGAATTGATCCCTTTTTAATGAGAATTAGTGCATTTTGATGATTTTGAGCCATTTTATTGATTTAAAGCACTTGCCCATTTTTTAGTGTCTACAAATGCCCCTCTTTGAATTGATGTGTGAAGAACATTGATTCAAAGAAATTTTAAGTCTTGGTCACTTTTTAGGTCCTAGTTTATTGATTCTGATATGCCACTGATATGATTGCTATCTGATATGATATGAAATTGATTGCTGCTTTGATATGATATGCCTTTGATCTGATTTGACAGATGATATGTGCCCCACTGATAATAGTTCAAAAATTTTGATGCCCCTGATTCACTGATATTTTGATGCCAATTTGATACTTTGATGCCCCCTCAGAAATGAAACATATTGATTGCTTGATTTGAATTTTTTTTTGGTGAAATTGATTAACTGATTGATTGATTCAATATGTTTTCATTTCTGAAAAACATTGATGATATGCTGATTTCAAATAATGCCCCGGTTTGATTTATGAGTTGATATAGGTCAATTACGTCAAAATTTTACCTCCAAATTAGGTCAAAATTAGCTTAAATAGGTTGAAAAATCTAGATTTTCTATTCATTTTCACTTTTGACTATTGATATTTTGCTTTGATCCTTCATTGATTTTCACGATGGTTGTCCCGATTCACGAGCACCGATTCAAGAGGGGTCATCGCTATCAGAGGTCGTTGGACTATGGACCTCTAGTGAGTCATTTTTAACCTTCCTTGTGCATTTATTGCTCTTTTCTGCATTTATTGCAATTTTTCCTTGATGTCATAGTTTATATTTTTGAAAATGCCACTTAGGATAGTTTAAATGCTGCATAACCCTGTTAAATGTCACATCCGTGCTTTTTACTCATGCCTCCACATAGTAAAGTGTCACTTAGGAATCTTTAAATGTTGCCTGCTACTTATATGTTGTCGCATAGCAATAGGGTTCTTATGCCAAATTAGATATGTTTTCACGCGTATAAAACCCTAGGTTTAAAATGCCTCCTAGGCTCCTTAAAATACCACCTAGCATAATGAAATGATGCTTGAAACATTAAGTCACATGTACTAATGATAAAGTACCATGTAATACCTTTTCTGCACCACGTAAGGTAAAATGCCATGTGGTAATAGGCAAATGATGCCTGTAGGATTTTGAATTTTTTTTTAAATTTCCAACTTGATTTGATTTTTAGAAGAAAAAAAAGTGATAAGTCTGATTGATTGATTGATTTCCTAGATGGCTAGGTCTATTATAGTTTAACAAAATAATTTATTAGGATATCAAGATAATGGTACCAATGAATTTGATTTGTCAATCTGATAGGATATAAAAATTGATAGGTAGGATTGATAATTCATTCTTAAGACATAGAGACACAAACAAATGGTACTAGGTTTGATTGATTGATACTTCGATTTTGATAGAACTGATTCACTTAAAATGATTCACAGATATAGAAAACTGATATGATTCTCTTGGTTTTTCCAAACAGGCACATTTTTGTAAGTTGTATATATGGACTGTTGCTTCATGGGTCATTGAGTTAGGTCAGACTTTGACTCCTATGAAGTTTTGAGTGATTGAGTTATGCGGTCTTAGCTTCCTACTTGACATCCCACGGTTCGAGCTGAACTGTGGTCTACTTACCATTGTGGCAGAGCGTTGGAACTCTGACCACAATACCTTCCATCTTCCTTTTAGAGAGATGACCATTACTCTGGAGGATGTGTATAGATTATTATACATTCCTTGTCACAGGGAGATGGTATATTACGATTTTGTGTATGATAGCACAATCTGCAGATGAGTGTTTGGAGACAACACTATTGATGATGATACAATCACATGGGCATAGTTCACTTCATTCCCCACATTTCCAGTAGTATTGGGTGCTTTGATCGGTGGATTACTACTTCCCGACCGATGAGGTTGTGGCTTCTCAATTGGATGGGGAAGGATACTCGAGGACTTGCTTGCACAATCTCGACAGTTTGATTGGGGCTCATGTGTTCTTGCTCAGCTTTATCATGATTTGCATGAGGTTGTATATAGAGAGAGTGCTTCTTTATCAACAGGCATTGTGATTTTGCAGTTATGGGTGTGGAAGCATCTTCCCATTACTAGGCCAGTATCAAACAGGATTCAATAGAGAGGTTTTCCTTATTGCTTTCTATATGGTGGCATGGTTGTCCAACATCATCTGGGAAAACTTGAGTATTGGCATCATCAGATTGATGATGTTGATCAGGTTCAATGGCATCCATATATAGGTTGTGAGAGATGGAGGGAGGATGATGAGCTCCCATATATGTTTGCTCCTCGATGTATGATTGGTAGAGCTACTACTATTATTGAGTGGTTTTTCTTTAGTCGAGTCTCCAGATAGTATGGTAGAGTGCAGGATATGCCCCAAGGTACAACACTATATGCTAGAGTCTAGGCAGAGAGATCTTTGTGGGGTGCTCAGATAGATTATTAGTTTTCCTGTGATCAGATTGCTCGTTTGGCCTACTGTAGATGGGATTTTCTTGGAGGTGTTGCTAATGCTAGTATGTCACATGAGTATCAAGACTGGTGGGCTCAGAATAGATTTCTTAGATTTATTGATCCAGTAGAGCCTATCCCTAGACATGATGAGAGATCGGAGGATGACGGAGGTGATGATGATGGGGATGGTGGTGGTGGTAGGAGGAGATGTCAGAGATGATGAGGTCAGTGAGGATAGAGAGCTCCTTAGGTCATAGGGCGAGGACGGGATGGACCATGGGTGAGAGGTGGACATGCTAGGGATAGAGCTAGGGATGATCACAGAGCTGAGATTGTACGTCCTAGAGTAGCAGCAGGTGATAGACAATAGATATGACATAGAAAGCAAAGGGCTCAGAGACAGGCTCATGTTGAGGCTACTAGATAGATTTGTGGTGGTTTGGATCCTTTGGTTTAGTTACAGTGAGTTGCCTTAGCGTAGTAGGATCAGGATCAGGTACAACAAGATTAGATTTTGGCACAGCAGGTGCCTCCATAGGTTCCTAGAGCACATGATATGGGTCAGTCATCTCAGGGTGCTCCTAGTATTGATAGTCTATCTTGAGATGTTCAGTCATTGAGGACAAATGTATCTACTGTTGTGGGCAGACTAGACCAGGTGGCTACTTTGATGCAATAGTTTATGACTTATGTGACTTAGAGACCTAGTATGGCTAGCACTTCTCAGGCTCCTCCTTCATAGGATAGACAAGATGAAAAGGGTCTAGATGGATCAGGTGTTGGGGATGGATCAGGTGTTGTTAGGGGATCATGATGATTTGATGATAGATTTGTTCATTGTGTTGATGTCTATTGTATCATGTTTCATGTTTATTGATTGAAACATTTGATGTATCACTTTGTTGATGACATTGTATCTTGATGTACTGATTTGATGGCTCATTTGATATTATGAACATTTATATGATGATATACTTTCCTTGATTCTTGTGATGTTTACATGTGAGATCATCTTTATATGCAGCTATATGATGTTTTATGATGCATTTACTTTGATTATTCTATGACCGAATGCAGTGTATCTTATTTATGATATAGATAAATGAATGCAATGATGTTATGAATTTTGATATGTTTTTCTATTTTTCAATGTATGAATGCAAAGATTTAATGGAAATATGGATGTGAATGCCCCTATAATTTTTTGTTTTGATTTTTCCGATGTATGCAATTTTATTCTTAACTAGATGTATGCAAATGATGTATGATGAATGAATTTCTTTTCTCTTCTTTCCTCTGATATATGGACAATGAATAATGATTAATGCTATGAATGAATGCAAAATATAATTTCACATGATTGATTTGAATCAAGGATGAAACATTTAATTGAACCCCCCCTTTTTTTTGTTTTACTTAGGCTGATTAACTAAAACCCTTTTCCCTTGGAAAAATAACTACAAACATGCACTTAATTTAACATGAAAATGCAATGCAATGCAACTAAGTGTCACTAGATTTTTTAGCAAAGAAATTCCATAGGGAAATATTTTCATCATTGAGCATTGTAGGACCATTAAAGCAAGTACAACCATCACTAACCACATCATGATGATATGAATACCACTTTTTATCACTTTTGGTAACACCTCTTTTGGAAACTAGTACAATCCTCACTAGCTGGATGACCAACTATGGGAGTATGAATACCGGTTTCAACGGATTTAATTTTGCAAGTGGATTTTGGTATTAAGATATGGAAGATCTAAATAGCCAAGGTATCTATTTGCATAAACAAGCAAATGTCAATTCTTCATCCTATGTGATAGTCCTCGATGGTTCTTCGATGACCATGTCTTTAGATGAATTCATATAAGTTGATGGATCTTCCTCAAAATAGTCACTCAAAGGAAATAAAATATCATTTCTCTATCATTGCCAATCTAGTCGAAACATCATCGATTAGCTAAAGAGATGTGATAAAAGTCATTTCAATAAAAATCATCAAAAGAAAGCTTAAAGTGTTTTGCAATGTATTAAGATTTTCAAGTAGAATTTCCAAACATTCTGATCTTTTAAAGTGTTGTCAATTTTTAATCCCAAATAATAAAGTCAATGAAGGTTCAAGGATCAAGTTGTGGGATTGGAATACTTAGGTGTGAACAATGATATCCATCAAAGGTTCAATGAAAATCTCTCTCTTCTGAAGCTCTGATAATTCTCTCTTTGATATTGTGATCGAATATAGCACTAATTGAATATGTTTGTACCAAAAATCCAATCCTTTCCTACCCCCAAGTGATAAATGTGATCGTGCGAAAAACTTGGGGCAAAATAAGCAATGCAACAATGCAGCCGATAGGTTTTATTATGACTATGCACAAATGACAGATGCAATGAAGATGGACAAGTGAGATGTTGGAAATGCAATATGTACACATGCAACTAGGAAATGACTTAAGGGAACAAAAGGTGCTTGATTGCCAAGTTTTCACCTTTTGGGTCTTTTTCTCTTTTTTTGCTACCAAGGTGCCTATTGCTAGGTTTTCACCAAGGCACTTTTTCTTTTTCAAATTTTTTAAATTTTTTTTCTTTTTCTTTTTTTCTCAATTTTTTTGTATTTTCAAGATCTCTTTTGACTATGTACAATAAATATGATGCTCCTCATCTGATACTCTTTGTACTCTTTCATCTACCTCATGTATAGAACCTCTTTAGATGAATGCTATTGATAGGTTCTTGTAGCTCTTCTCCATCACAATCTGCTAATTTATAGGTTCCCGTTCCAAATGAAGAAATAATGATGAATGGACCAAGCCAATTCACCTCCCATTTACCTTTCTTTTCTCTTTTAGCTTGATTTTTGGGATTTTCTCTTAGTACTAAGTCACCTACTTGAAAGACTCTCAGTTTGATATGCTTGTTGTAGTTTCTTGAGATCCTGTTTTGATAGACTTTCAAGTGTTCATAGGCTTGCATTTGGTGTTCTTCTAACAACTCTAATTGTTGAAGCCGGGAAACTCTATAGTCTTCATTTGTTATCAACCCTTGCAATGACACTCATAAAGATGGGATTTCAACCTCCAATGGTAGAACAACTTCATCCCCATAGACTAGTAAAAATGGTGTAGCTCCTATAGGTGTTCAAATGCTAGTTCTATAGGTCCATAATGTCGGGTTAATTTGCACATGCCAATCTCTTCCTGACTTATTTACTGATCTCTTCAAGATTTTCAAAATGTTCTTATTTGTAGCTTTAGCTTGTCCATTTCCTTGAGAATAATAAATGGATGAAGAGTGATGAGTAATATGGAATGTGCCACAAAGTTCATCCACATATTTGTTTTTGAATTGCTTTCCATTGTCTGTGATTATGGCATGAGGGATACCATATCTACAAATGATGTGATTGAGTATGAACATGGAGATTTATTTTTTCATAGCCGTGATCAAAGGAATGGATTCTACCCATTTTTTGAAATACTCCGTAGCGGTGATGATGTACTTGTGCCCATTGGAAGATGGTGGATATATTACACCAATCAAGTCAAATCCCCATTGATAGAATGGCCATGGTGTAACAAATGGGTGTAATTATTATGCTAACACATGTATCATGTCGCCATGGTATTCACATTTGCTACATATTTTTACAAAGTGACAAGCATCTTTCTCTAAGGTTTTCTAGAAGTACCCCATACGAAGGATCTTCTTGGCTAGGTTTAATCCACTTGAGTGCGACCCACAAATGCCCTCGTGAACCTCACTTAAAGCTAACTTAGACTCCTCTTCCTCTAGACATCTAAGTAACATCTCGTCAAGACCCTTACGATACAATGTTTTAGAAAGGATTATGTAACAGGTTGATTGTCGGATAAAATTTCATTTTTGGGCTCATGATTGGTCTATAGGTAGCACTTGGTATTTGAGATAGGTATAGATAGATCCATACCAAGGTGAGTCATGTCCATTGAGTAGGGAAAAAATTTGGGTGTCGAGAAGGTCAAATGCTGGTTTTGCCAACTCTTCCACCAAGAATTCGTACTTCTCATTCTGATCCAGTTTTTGAAGTAAGGAAGCCAAGGTCGCCATTGCATCAGCTGCTCTATTTTTATCTCTTAGAATTTGTTCAAAGGTTATCAAAGTAAAGTACTTTTTCCAAGCATCTATCATAGTCTTGTATGGCATTAGTTTTTCATCTTTGGTATTGTATTCATCATTGATCTGATTGATTATCAATTGAGAGTCTCCATACACTTGTAGTTCGGTGATGTTCCATTCTAGAGCCATCTTAATGCCAATGACTAAAGCCTCATATTCTGCTATGTTGTTTGTGCATGGTAACAAAAGCTTGTAAGACTTGGGAATAGTCTACCCTTGAGGTTTAATCAATAGTATGCTAGCCCTGAAACCTCCTTGTGTATATGAGCCGTCGAAGTACAACTTCCATGTCTTAACCTGTATGTTGATAATTGTTGAATCCAGAAACTCCACTTGAATGGTTTGTGTAGAAGTCAATGGGTTTTCTACTAAGTGATCTGCTATCACCTATCCTTTTATGGCTTTCCTATCCACATACTCAATGTCAAACTCACTTAATATCATAACCCATTTTGCTATCCTACCCGTTAAGGCAGTTTTGCTTAGCAAGTATTTTAGAGGATGAATTTTTGCAATAAGTTTCACCTTGTGCATCAACATATAATGCCTCAATTTTTGTGATGCAAAGACAACCACGAAACAAGCTCTTTCCATGAATGTGTAGTTGAGTTCGTATTTGATCAAAGTTCTACTCAAAGAGTAGATTGCTCTTTCTTTCCCTTGGTCATCTTGTTGCGCCAAAAGAACTCCTAGAGACCTTTCGATAGTAGATATGTACAACCACAGTGGTTTTCCCTTGATTGGTGGCATTAGGATTGGTGGATTTATTAGATAAGTCTTCAATAAGGTGAAGGCTTTTTCGCATTCTTCATCCCACATGAAAATAGTGTCCTTGTGTAGCAATCTTGTGAATGAATGACACTTTTCCGCCAATTGAGAGATAAATCTCCTTATTGATTGAATCTTGCCTTAAAGGGACCTCATTTGACTTATGTTCTTTGGAATCTCCATATCCATTATAGCTTGGACCTTTTCCAGATCTACTTCAATCCTTTTTCTGAAACTATATAACCTAGTAATTTGCCAGATTGAACTCCAAAAGCAATTTTTTTGGGATTAAGTCTCACTTTGAATTGTTCCAATCTTGTGAATATCTTGTCTCAATTTTCTGGATTCGATTGTGTAGAGTTTTTAACCATCAACGTTTCGGATCATACTACATGATCCATCATCAGGATGTTAGAGAGAAAGAAGAACAAAAAAGATGGATGATTGTAGATCTAGAAGACCATAAAAGGAAGGGAGAGGGAGAAGGGGGAGGAGAGAGAAAATAGAGATACAAAAACAAAAAACAAAAAACAAGAGCAAG